>JAFEME010000211.1:0-46064 GCA_018831755.1 Niveomyces coronatus | reverse complement strand
TTTTTTTTTTTTTTTTTTTTTTTTTTTTTTTTTTGGTTTTTACTTTTTTTTTTGTGTACCTTCTTCATGCTTATTACAATACCTCTACACTCTCGTATTGTTGTTTTCTTTTTTTTTTTTAATTCTCCATGAAGATCTCCTGACGAGAACCTGAACGCGTGCCTGAATGTCTTATAACCAGCATGTACAGTACATAGCTGACAGTGTAGTGTACTTGGTAGGGCGCCGCTGTGCAAGGCTGGCAACAGCCTGGGCGTAAAGAGGCGTCGATGATGCGGTTCTAGGCGTCATCAAGTCCCCTCACATATTAAGCCACACGAGACCAGAAGAGAAGAAAGAAAGAAGGAAACAAAAAAAGGCCTGTCACGTTGGACCGACTCCCATTGGCCCAGAGCACGAATAGGACGAACGCGCAGCTGACCATGCCATGTTGCCATTTGCATAGAGTCCAAGCCCTATTGGCTCAATCGTGCTAGGCCATTGACGAGCCGTGACATTCGGGGGAGGGAAGGGGGGGGGCCTATATCTGAGTTGTTGGTACAGTACAGTACGTACGCTGAATAAAAATAAAATCGTCCCGAGGGCCCTGACAGGCCTTGTTGCCCTTTTTCGAGATCTGGAAAGTGCTACCATGTACAGATACATCCATGCCAATAATAGGTGGGGAGGGTCAGTTCTGGCTCATATGCATGACAACAATGGTTCCCACGCGGAAACTTGGTCCATTGAAAAGATGAAATGAAGAGAAAGTGATGATGAAAACTGAAAGACGCATAGTAAAAAGAGTTTTGTTGGGCCTGCGCGACGTCTACGCAACCTTGTACCATTCAAGGGGCCCCGACAAACAATTGGCTTTGTGCCGCTTTGTGCTGCTCGTCCGTCAACAGACGCCTTGTGATGCTTTTGTGGCGCCCCAGTCAGAAAAAAGTCTCTCCAAAAAATGCCACCACAGCGGTGCTACTGTACTGGAGGGGGCCGGTCCTTGCCGGCAGTGCCTTTGGAGCATGTCAAACTCTCACGGTTGGACAATTCGCGCCGTCAGGCACAAACAAACTTGACGCAGCGCGGGCTGGCCGTTGGTATAGGATGTCATGTTTGTGTGATATGTATGTATGTATGTCTGTCCTGGCTTGTAAGGCTCGACATACATGCGTGTAGCAGTACCTCACTGGCTGGGCAAGGCGGGCTCCAAAGTTCCAGGAACCGGCCCAGGCGAAGGGAAAAAGAGCCAGAGAGGTGCTGCCGTCTCCCACGCCCACTTTTGTTGTTGCAGCGCACGTCCAGACCCACGCCGGCCGCCACGCTCCTTGGTAGTACTGCCTGTACAAGCCTGCACTGTATCTCTACAGGCCTCCCCTCTTCCGCTACTGCACAGGTACAGCAGGTACACCTAGTACAGTGCGTAGTGCCTACTAGTACTACTAACATCTGTAGCGGCCCAGGGTGAATCATTCCCACCGTCCCAGGCCGACCCAAGCTAAGCCGGGCGGCTTCCCCCCCCCCCAAGTCATTGGCAGACTTGGGCGCTGAGGATACTGCGCCCCAGCTGCGTGCTATTAGTACTAGTACATATGTACTGTAGCAGCACACCGCAGCACTCTGGTCTACCACTCGCTCACCCAGTACCACATGCTTGCACGCCTTTCTACTACTAGGCTGCTAGGTATGCCAACACCTTCTCCGTCCGACCTTGGGTGCCTCATCCATCTTCCTCTTTTTCCCATCCCACCTCGTCGCCCACCAGTCTCGGTGTCAGGTTGCCTCAGAATTCCATACTCACATGTCGTACTGCAGCTTCATTGGCCACGGAATCAGACTGACCGTTACACACTCTGGCCGTGACTCGCATCTCCTTCCCTTGCTGGCCCCCGTGGGGTCCGCATCTCTTTCAATCGCCATCGCCGGCCTGCCGGTCACGCATTGTCGGACAAAGCTCACCTCACCCTCCTTCTCGACTCCTCGACAGGCTCGATTTCTTCTGACGACAACATGATCTTTCCCCCGTAACTATTTTCTCTTGAGAATAAAGCTTCATTATACCCATATCGCTTTTAGCTTTTTGCTTCTCCGACCCTCGCTATATCATCCGCTCCACGACCATCGCCGATACCACCTCGCTCTACCTTACGCCGCCTCGCTCAACAACAACCTTTCTGCTTACCGCTCGCCAATTTCACCAAATACGACCCGATGAGTACCCATAAACCTCTTAAAATGAACTCGCTCAAGGTCCCCGAGGCCGGCCTGCTCCTGCAGGGCTCCTCCAACCAAGAGACGCCGCTCCCTCCGCAGGCCTTTGCTCTCTCACTGAGTAGTGATGTTGTGAGCAATCTTGTCCGAGCCGTGCGCGACGGAAACTCTATACAGTTGGCACTTGGAAAAACTCCCGTAAGTGGCTCATAGAACCGCGCCTGTTTCTTGGTGTCTACCTGGCAAACGCAGTCTCGCCTGCCTGCCGGCTCAGACTTCCGTAATGCGTCGGCTACTTTCTGTACACGCCAGCCAAGACCTGTCAAGCTAACTTATAGCCGTAGACACTCCAATATGGCACCAAATCACATCGCATTACACCTCCTCAAGACTCCTCCCCATACGAACTATACATGACACGACCTTTCGAATCTACCCGTGTTGCCGCCCGACTGCCCGTCACCACTGATCTATTCACCAAACTACCACGCAACAAATCAAGGCAAAGGACAGCCTCACCGGCCAAAGCCACGGCATCCGCTGTGGACTCTGGTATCGAGGCCCTGCAGAATGGGTTGGCTGCTCATGAAGCTGCCAGGGAAAGGTATGATGACTACGATGGCAAGGCAATCCCTATGACATCTGGCCTAGCTCGTTGACACCGTACTACAGAGCACAGCTTGTCGAGAGAGCACCGACCGGCAAGGCTCTCAAGGGCAGAGGCAGGGCAAAGGCGGGATACAATACCGTGCCTCGGTCGATAGCCACCTCGCCTCCGCAGAACACCCCCCCGCCAGCCGCACCTGCACCCTCGACAGCTCAGCTGACGGTCGAACGATTGAAGGGGCAACGGTTTCCAGTTGTTCATGAGCTCGCTGCAGGAGACAAGTCAACGGAGGAGCTCAATGCAAAGCTCAAAAGCAAACCGGAAGAGCTTCGGTCGGTCTTGGAAAAGGTGGCCGAATACCAGTCGGACACGAAACAGTGGCGGATGAAGAAGGGCTTCTGGAAGGAATTAGATGTTTGGAAGTACGACTACGACTCTCAGGAAGCAAGAGACAAGGCCATCGAAAACGCTATTCGACAGTATGATAAGCAAAGACTGTCTGCCTCGGAACCGGAGTGGCAACGGCTGCTGCGAAAAGAGGAACGCGACAAGGGGATATGTCTAAGCCGGCTACAGGCATCGCTGGCAAAGGGCCCTGCCCCTCCAGCGCCAAAAGTCAAGAGGATAGACGACGCAGCTGGCGCCAAGGAAGATGGAGGAGATAACCACGGCCTGGGCAGCGACCGCAGCAGAGCTGGCGGCGAGAGCATGTCGCGGTCAAATTCTAGCTCGGATCCCTCCAAGACAAAGAGACCGGCAAAAGTGTCGGAAACAAAGCGAGTATTGCCGGCCACCAAGTCAAAGCCTGCTGTGCCCAAGACATCTCCGACAAAGCCAAGGGTTGCTGCGCCCAAGGCCAATGGCGGAAGGGTCTTATCCAAGGAGATCATCGAGAACTCAGACTCCTCGGGAGATGAGGCGCCTTTGACCCAGGCAAAGCCCAAGCCAAAGCCGAGTGCTGCCAAGCCAACGGTCCTGCGCGCCGCCAGCAGACCGGTAGTGAAAGTGGTGGGCAAGTCAGCCGTGGCTGCGGCGGCTACGGCTAAACGTCCCCACGAGGAGGAAGACTCGAGTTCGAGCTCAGGAACACCGCTATCCAAGAGGTTAAAGCAAAAACCGCCAGCTCCGGTTGGCTCGAAGCTAAAGGACAAGACGCTCGAAACGCCGCACACTTCTCGGCCAGCAGAGAAGAGCGTGGCACCAAAGACAACTGCAGGGAAGACGGTCGCGGCAAAGACGATGGCAACTAAGACTATGGCAACTAAAACGACGGCCCCCAGTAGACCCAAAAACACATCGCCCATCAAGTCGTCGCCGTTGGCATCTTCGCCGCCGACCAATGTATCTGATCTTGACTCGGACCGTCGGTTGGTCAAGAAGCGCAAGGCCGAGGCAGACGACAGAACGTTGACTGTCAAGCGGCGGGCGTTGGATGATCTGCCACCGGAGACGCTCGACAAGGCAGCCAAGTTTAAAGTGGTTTATGCCAAGTACTCGGCGCTGCATTATCAGATCGTGGAGCTACCCCATCCACCAGAAGAAAAGGTGGCTCACCTTCGCGAGATGCGAAATCGGCTTGAGGTGATGAAGAGGGAGATTCACCGAGGTCTCAAGGTATAGAGTGACCTCGTTGATGGACTTTTGTCATTTCTTTAATGCTTTTTAACACCCTTTCTGCCTTGTTTTTTTTTTCTGCGGAAGCGTAATGTTATTGCGATGATTTGAATGTCAGGAGTTTTGGCTTCTTTCTAATGGCGCAGCGCGTTTCAGGCGGAAAACCAATCAATGACCTGGTTTTTGTTCTTTGCATCTTCTACGTGTCTTTTCTCGTAACCAAAACTCGTGCTGCATTTACACTTGGACAGCCCATTGGGAAATTGCTTTGCATCTTGAGGAGATTCTGAAACTCCCCCTTTTTCTTCTCTTTCTTTTCGCATTTTTTTGTCGTTTGTACAGATACCACGAAGTCTAGACGTTTTTATTAAAACGGAAATACAAAGTTCTGATTTGAAGATGCTTGAGGACATTGATGATTGAGTGCCCTCACAGTCTTTCTATACATCAGCAGCGGCTCGTGAGCTATAAGCGTGCTACTACCCAGTGAGCACCGTGCAAATGATGTGATGAAGACTAGAGTGTTGGTGAGGGCCAATCCGGGAATCCGTAAAGGGCGCTACGGCCCGCGCGAGTCTAAAAATAAACCAAGCTTAAAGGAAGGTTGGTAGAAAAAGAAAAGTATTAGAGAACCAGGTGTAGTGTTAGAGATGAGTTGATACTGATTCGATGGATGAAGACGTTGCTAGAAGGGGGAAGACACACAACTAGGAGCGCCCCCTCCCCGCGTATTAAATGTTGAAAGGAAATGCTATGTGACTAGAGTCTGTAAACTTTGTTCTATCTGCGACATGATAGGTGAGGAAAGCTCTTTGAGTTGGTAGTGTCAAAGGAAACTCAACGAGGTAACCACCTAGTTAGTGTAGGGAGCGTTCCCCCCCCCCCCCTTTTTTTTTCCCTCGTACGTCGTCGAATTCTTCCATAATCTTAATGACTCCATCTAAAAGATGAATGACCGAGCATACTTCTTTCACTGGTTTTAATCATGACATGATCTCTCTTGCATGCTGTTGTTACCTTGAACAAGCTCATTGCTCCGAGTCTCGGCAACCCACTTTTTGCGACGGCCAAGTGGGGATCTTTCCGGGAAAGGAAGAATGCTGGATAGAAATGTAAGAATGCTCCTGCCAACACATCATCAGTCATAACAGTCAGTGTCTGCGAAAACAGCTCCGGCTGGATGAAACCTCAATCCCCCCCCCTTTCCCCCCCTTCATTGACGACACGTCGCGTGAGCTGACTAGTCATTGGTGACCTGTGGCGCAAGCGATCAAGCAAGGACGCGCCAACGTCATGCATGGCGCGCTGACACTGCGCGTCACGCTGGGCTCTGTGCGGCCAATGTCACTTGAAGTCACGACACAGTAGGAGTTGGCGGTACTGATGGCTCTGATGGTTGGTGATGCGCACCAAACCTAGTGGGCTCTGTCTGGTCCTCTGCGATGTCAATACATGGAGGGCGGGGCTGCGGTATACCACAAGGATGACGGGAACCTGGCCAAGAGATGTGGACTGCGATTCTCGGGCGTCAAGTTTGGATATCGGCAACAAGACTGGAGATGGCTGGCGCCGATGCTCATATTATGGCTATCGTGCTTGCGAGCCGCGCGGATGGTGGCTGCTTCGGCGTGTCGCTGCGAGTCGGCCATTTGGATTGCCATCCTCTGTCAGGTACCGTCCAGCGCTCGAGATCAGTGAGGAGGTCTGCAACAAGTGAAACGGAGCAGAGCGCAGCAATTACATCGTCACTGCTTCATTCGACGATGCGTCACACATACTCCTCTGCGTCCTCTGTTGGCCCGCATTTTCCGAATGCTTAGCTGTCCCTGTTCCGCGGGAACGACATGGCCTTATCTCCGCATCGCCTAAGGGCAAGCTTCAGGGACTCATGAAGCTTCTTGCGCGTTTTCTCATCTGACAATCAGATAGCGTCTATTTTCGTCCCTACTGAAGCGCTTCTCTGACTGACGCCGGGTATTTTTGCCACTGTCACACCAAGTGTGACGGCGCATGCAAGCTCACACACTTGTATGACTGCACAGCAGTCTTATCAAGAAGCAGAAACGCAAGGCTGGGACGATCGCATGTTGGACGAAGCGCCAAAAACATCGGCGTGTCATCCAGTATTGAGAATGGATATTGGTCAACGCAGCAAAAAAAAACCACGGCGCCGTATCTCAGGCTACAATGAATAATCACGTTCTGAAATAGGCCGCTATTCCGTACATACAGTCAAAGCCTATAACAATCTTCACCTGCTGGGACCGTTGTCGCTGGTGCACACGAGCTGTCTCTGGGAAGGCGCGTAGCCAACTCTGTCAAGACTGTGATCAAGGATCAACCCGCCAAACCATTATGTGTGTACAGTATAACAGGCCCGGCGCTGACCTTTGTTGCGTCACCTTAGTTGATCTATGGACTACCCGCGGCGAGACAATGAGAGTAGTGTAGGATGAAGAACACGCCTAATTCAGTGTTTCTGTCTGGAGTGTAGCTGGCGACCGAGGAACGATCGTATCCCCAGCAATTCTAGAAACCCTGATATGAATTAACAAGCGTTTCGGTCTGAAAGGTAAAGCGACCGAGTTTTTTTCTACACAAGGACGGACTACACCCCTCGTTAACGTAAGTCCATGAGATGCGACGAGAGATGGCCCAGACATTTCGCAAATCGCAACTTTCACATACAGTTCTTGTCTCAGCGCTCACAATACAAGTTTCCGGCCTCTATTGAGAGCGCGATACTTAGACGCCAGTCTCGTGCCTCTTTGCTCGTGGCGTTATGCCACAGTTCACAAGCGCTTGTCGTGTCGCTTCCTCAGCAATGTCAGAAGGCCAGCAAGGAGGTGGTACCTGGCTTACAAGCGAAAATGAGGCTCTTGTCGGACAAACAAACCTCTCTCAAGAAAATCGCATATAAATGTCTATGCCGTGTGTGTTAAAAGGCAGTTTCGACCATGCAGCAACTATCTCTTACGCAATAAGCCTAAACGTCCCAATTCATCACCTTTTGTCGTGCAAAGCGAGACGAAAGTCCAACAAGGAGTGAGCAGCAAAGAACTCGTCGAAAGCAATAGAGGACCCTGAATATTTATTCTCATCAACGGTTCTGGCCCTTTTCTTTCAAAGGCTTCTCTTTTGTTCGCCTTTGGACATTTGCTACCTTCGTGGCCCACTACCCCTTGGCCTTTCCTTTCAACTTGATACAAAACAGGCGTGCCTTGTCGTTCGCTCACCACTGAAAGTCGGAGACTTCCATACAAGTTCGAAGATCGCAAAGGACTATAGATGAATGTTCGTCCCGGCAGATAGATGACGAGCTTGCAAACTCGTCGTCACCTATTCTGACACATTTTCAAGGCGCCCATCGACGACTTATTCGCACTCAATCATTTGCAAAGCACAATCTTTACAGCGCGCCGAACGTCCACGGATCGGTGGATGCGTCTCAGAACCCGTCGCTCGACGCTGCTACAAGTCACCAGCAATAGCCGAGTCCACCACCGGCCGTCATGGCGGGCGCTCGCCATACACATAGTGCCGCTTCAATCGTTTTGGTACTGAGCATATGGTTCAAGTGGTTCCACAGGCACCACAAGCCGAGGGGTCGGGCAGCCCATCTTCAGAAAGTTTTCATATTGAAGGAACATCAGAGGATTTTTGACAAACCTGCCCGCGAGATCGATATAGATTCGGTAACGGAAACCACAGAACAACTCCTGAAAGAGGCAGTACGAAGAGAGAAAGACAATATAAAACTCACGGATGAAGAGGAACGAATCGAAATGAAAAAGATGCACATTGCGAATGAAAAGGAGACATGGTTCAAGAGCATTGACTACATCATAACGCAATATGGACGACGAGCACTCTTCAAGTAAGCCTTCTTTGCCTTGCATGTTGCCCCGTTTCTTTGGCTTTCTATCGAGACCTTCGTGTGTCAACCTTATGATGAATCTTACCGGATGTTGTGAGCGGCTGACTGACATAAGTGGTGTTTTTTATCCTGACCGTTCATTAGTACTCCTTACAAAACGAATGATGATGGAAGTCTTCGTGAGCTGAAGCTCATTGGCTATGATGTAAATTACAACGATTTTTCATGGATCAAGGAATCTTCCGTTAGCCTCAAAGATCTCAAAAAGGAGGGGATAGATGCTAAAGCTGAGGAATTCTTGAAGGAGATTGAAGAACGAAGGAATGGCCCGAATAAAGATGAAAACCCCGATCTTTGGTCACCAAAAACGCGCCGTAATAGGTAATATCTGGCTGCTCAAGTATCACGAAGATTGTTTCAGAACCAATCTGACTTTTGGATAGGCGACGCGAAGGACGGGGTCCCCAAAGGTCTACACGCGGAACAAGCACTCCTGGTGGGCAGCCAACCACCGACGTGACCTCTGCTCAGAGATATTGGCACGATACATCGTCGAGGCAGGCGGGGGATGGGGGACAGAACATAATCGACGATGGCATGATTGAGGGACAACGGAGGCAGCAACAGCTGTATAATCAGTTTCA
Source organism: Niveomyces coronatus (assembly GCA_018831755.1). Classification (NCBI taxonomy): domain Eukaryota; kingdom Fungi; phylum Ascomycota; class Sordariomycetes; order Hypocreales; family Cordycipitaceae; genus Niveomyces; species Niveomyces coronatus. The sequence continues at coordinate 37,132 of JAFEME010000211.1, read as the reverse complement.
AGTAAGTCAAATCAATCCTCACTTCGTAGCCTTAGCCCCCTTTCGGGATTCAAAATCCCAACTACCAACACTATAACACGTATCATCTAATCTTTGTTAACTGACTGACATCTGAATCCCCACCCACAGCGGCAAGCGATAGCTCAGGGCTCGAGAATTCCACATGGTCATGGCCAGACCACACATATAGCGAGGGCTCCCTTTGCGACTATGCAGAGTCAGCAGGGCCCTGCTTCAGTCCCGAGCTACCAACAGTTTCCTCAGCAGACGCCGCACTACAACCTCGCCAACCAGATGCAGCCGTTACAGCCGCAACAGGGCTCATATGTGCAGGGAGGTCCCAGCTATTCTGACGGCATGCAGCAGTTTTGGCCGCAGCAGCAGCAGCAGCAGCAGCAGCAGCAGCAGCAGCAGCAGCAGCAAAGAAACTCAAGCCTAGGGACGAGCATGCATCAAACACAGTCAGCATCGACGTGGCCGGCCTACCCGTACTCTGGACCCGGACTGGCGGCTAGCCGTAACAATGAGGGAGGCGCTCGGTCGAATATCGTGAGTCCGGCACCGCAGACGAGCGGTGTTGGCATGAAGCGGCAACGCTCGGAAGGCTCACGGGTGGACCCCCAGCCTGCCATACCACACGGCGGCGTCGACAAGCGGCAGCGTGTGGGAAGCACCCAGGCGAATCGTCAGCTCCCGACTTCGGGACAGGAGCCACAACAGTCATCAGAACAGCCGCGGCGCACGTACGCCGGGTCAACAGGTCTGCAGACGAACGTGCAGCATTATCTAGAGTCACTACGGTCACGGCCAAAGATACAGCGCGGACCACCGTCTCAACAGACAAGTCTACAACAGCCGCAGCATCAGCCGCAGCAATGGAGACAGCCGCAGCACCAACCGCGGCAGAAAAGACGGCCGTATCTACAACCGCCGCAACAGATACCAGCGCAACACGAACCGCTGCAATATCAAACACCACAACAGAGACGGCCGCAGCAACAACTGCCGCCACTGCCGCAACCGCCACAACAACGACAACCACAACAGCAGGTACAGACGCAACATCAACACCCGCAAACGAGACAGCTGCAGGACCAACAGCTTTTAGATCGTCAGCTGCAGCTTCAACTGCTGCAAGAACAACTGCGGCAATCTGGACAGTCGCAGTATCAGCAGCCGCAACACCAACGGACGCAACACCAACAAACGCAATTCCAACCGCAGCAACACCAGCGGGGGCAAGATCAACAGCCGCCATACCAACAGCCGCATCAGCCACAGTCTCCGCCGCAGCAGAACGTGAATTCGCAAAATATTCGTGCTGGCAATGATGACAGTATGAGAGGCAATGACAGTGATAATGTCACTGCCAGCTCAGCACACGGGGAAATATTCTCTGGGATTAATATGATGGACCTGCCGCCTTACCACGACGATTTTCACCAGGGATTTGGTACAGCTCTCAGCGGCTATTTACCCCCTGACCAGCAGCATTCGGTCGATGGGAGGGATTTGTATCCGGATATGATACAACTCGTCGGACCGGCCGGGCTGCCGCACCAGCAGGCACCGGTGCCGCAGATGCGTGAACCGACGCCCGGAGAGAGAAACGGCAACGCCCAAGGTCAGTTTATCGGCATGCAAGACTCCATGGCGAGCGGTCCTATGCCTAGTGGCGTTGCAGTGGAAGAGACGCAGTACAACAGTGAAAACACGCAGTCTATGAGCGGACTCGGTGGGCCACAGACTGAGCTGTCTAACTGGTTCTTTGACGAGAATGTGCAGTTATTTGGCGGGCTCCATGACCAGCAACCTTCGTTGACCGATGACGGTTTCGTGCACACCCGCAGCGACGTAGACAGAAACGCCGATAACCCGGACAGTGTCCATGACCCTGAAGATGTTCCTGGCTCCGAGAATACCGGCGGCCATGACACCGTCCAACACGATGATGATGATAGCTCTGAGGACGACGACGGCGCCGAGAATGTCGGTGAGTCCGGGAACGCTGGCCGCTCCGAGAACGTCGGCGCCGGGCAGCCTAGTACTATGAGCGGTAGATGCGGTAGATTTGGTGGCAAAGTGGCTCCATCTCAGTCGCAACTAGAAGGACAAGCTGAAGTAGGATACGGCGTTGCAGAAGCCCCAGAAGCGGAAGCTGAAGAGGCCGCAGAAGCCGCGGAAGAAGGAGAAGCTGCGGAAGAAATAGGAGAAGAAGCCACAGAAGAAGAAGAAAGAGAAGAAGAAGGGGAAGAAGAAGGGGAAGAAGAAGGGGAAGAAGAAGGGGAAGAAGAAGGGGAAGAAGAAGGGGAGGAAGAAGGGGAGGAAGAAGGGGAGGAAGAAGGGGAGGAAACAGAGCCACAAGCTGCAGGCACCGTCGCCCGCGCTGGTACCGAAGAGCCTCTACTGCATCCTTCATGGTTGGATTCAACTCCGGCGCCTCAAGATTGGTTCCCCATATCCCCCATACCGCCACTGACATATCTTGACGTTCCCACGATGAATCGTGATTTTCTCACTCAGCCTACTCCTATCGATGCCACGATGTTCTCAGCAGGTGGTGTAAACCAATTCAGTGGACAGGGTGGCGCTGACTACTCGAGTCTGGCAATGGGCTATTCTGACGCCACCTATGATATGATGAACTTCCCGCCAGAGCAATTTGGTATTGAAGATTGGGGCGCTGCTTATTTTTCCAACGAGCTTGATGACGACATCGTGGCACTGCTTGGCGAGATTCCTGATCAGATCGACTTTCCGGACTCAGCAGAAGCGACGGGCCCGAACCAAACATAAAAGAAAGCACCCCAAAAATACGAAGAATCGACAACAGAAAAGGACGACTGACCTTGTTAACGTTCGATTCTTGTGTTTACCGGTGCGACAATCTCATATTTTTGGTGGACGGGGCTTATGTCGATGTCATCCGGAGTCTTCTGCACGGCCCTGTAGTCGCTCTGCTGCCGACACGAGCTATTTCGCTTCATATAGAAGCAAACTCGTTCACACAGCGCGTGATTTCGGTACGATACTTATGTCCTGTCAAGTTGCATTATTCCAGGTCGTGTCCAAAACAAACGTTTGGTCTCGTGCCATTCTCTCACCTCGGACGTCTCTCCGGCCATCTCTCCAGTGTCTTTGTTCTCTCGGGCGGACGGGGGTCCCTTCCCGAGTAGCTGTTTGTCTTTTCAATGAAGAATGAAGAAGAGGAATGACTGTGGGAATTTGAGAGTAATGGAAAATCCTTCCTGAACACGTCTCGGGAAGCAACGGATATGTGCATGAGGCCTGGTGCCCAACGGGAGAAAAGCCCCTTGCACCGCCAAGGCCCGAAGTCTAATGAGAAAAACGGTGATTCGCGGGAAGGCTTGCGTTACTTTTTCATCTACGTCTTATGACACGCCGTTTCTTTTTCGTCTTCTTGTGTTTCCTACTCACTCATACTTTCGATCTTACACCCTCCCCCCCCTTCTCTCTACACTCTTGCATTTTGGCTTGGGCGTTGCGGTTTCACAAGGCGAACTCGAAATTTGTTGGGATGTTTTGTTTTTATTCTTGCATTTTTCTTTAGGTTGATATATACCCTGGTTCATCGTTCATTGCTTTTCTTCGTTTTCTTTCCATGCCGGTTGGGAAAATTACGACACCTCTTTGATATTTTTCGCGTGGGAAATTCTAGACTTTTTTTTTTTTTGGATTATAGATCATTCATGTCTGCACGTGTGATACGAAAGATGCGAGTCTTGCTGCTTTGATCACTGACAGACATGACTCTTAGACTTTCTTGCTTTACTTATAGAATGTTTGTCAATTTATGCTTTTCTTAAAACTTGCATCGTGGATTAGGTCATCATTCATGCCGTGTTGTAAACAAAACTCGCTAAGATTACCATGAAATGTGTAATCAAATGTAACCACAAGATTCCAAACTCTGACCGGATATTTCCGGTATCCCAACATGTCTATCCCCCGTCCACCACAGTCAAAGTGGCGATATTACTAGCTACACGTTGTGCTTACCCGCGACGTGAAAGAGTGTTTGTGTACAAGTCTGACAAGTCCGCAATGCGAGATCGCTCCTGGCCGGGGCCAAGCGAGCTATGTTTAGCCCTGGTGAGGAGGCCAGGACCGTCCTTTTTGTTTTCGTTTTCTATTATATGCGCGGAGAGCCAAAGGTCCCGGCCGGAGACTAAATTCGCGCTTCGCATTTGTTGTGTATTATTCGCCCTGTCCCGTCGGACGGCTGAATCGGTAGCTTGCCGGCCGATTTCTTATTTAGCGACAGCGAGCCCGAGTTTTCACACCTGGATCATAAGGTTGCGACGAGAATCTGCCTCCTCCAACGGGAAGTTGCAGACAAATTTGAACAGCTCTCTCAGATAGCCGAGTCGGGCCGGAGACGTATTCATCAATATCTGTACCGACTTGGCTAGATCTTGAACCGATATGCGCTTCGAACGCGACGCGAGCACGGAATTGCTGCGCGGTACGAAGCCATCCGACATGACCGAGTCTTTGTATTGCTGTAGCAGGGTGGCATGTGTCGGGAGCGGCCCGAAAGCGCCGGGCTGCAGTCCCGACACGAAATTCTGTAGCGACTTTGCCGCCTTCTTAGCGTCGACGATTGAATCCTTGTTGAATCCCAGCTGTACTGCGGCGCGTAGCACGAGCATCTTAGCGCGCGTCACGTTGATGTCCTCGGTGGCTGTCGTCGTAGTCGCCGTGCTGGAAGTTCTATTGCTGCCGTGAGAATAAGCAGATATGCTCGAGGCATTACTTGACCAGCGACCGCCGCCACCACTACGGCTGCCATCACTACTCGTGCCCAGGACCATGATGTTGGGCATCTGCGGAGACCGGCTTTCAGGAGAGATGGGCGTGTCTTCAAACTCGGTCACTGGCGTTTCTGGAACCGGTAGAGGCTGCCTCGGCCGTTCCTCTTTGTAAGATCCCTTGGTGCTGCCATTTCTCTTGGGGCGTGAAGAATGGTTAGAGGACCTGCTTTCTCTCCCATTCGGCTCCGGTGAGTAATAGGGGAAACTGGTTTGGCTGGGCTGTGGTGTGTTTCTGTCGGGCCGAGTAGCACTTAGCCCCTCTCTAAACAGGTCGTTAAGACTGTAGGTAGCTTCAATTGCAGAGACCAAGAGGTCCTCGTCAGGCGGATATCCCTCGCGACGACTTTGTCGGATGCTGAACAAAACCTCGGCTAGTGCCCAGCAAGCTTTGAGAACCCTATCTGTCTTATCTTCAAGCTCCATTCGCTGCTTCATCAGACGATGACAGAGCGTGACGTAGAAGTCTAATGTGCGCTCCCTAAAAAACTCCGGCAAATCATCTTTTTGACCACTATACATGCTGATACTCTGTAAGCTTTCAATACGCTCGGCACATGGTGAGTTTTCTTACTGGTTGTTCAGCTCAAAACTGACTCGCAGGATTGAGTCGAGCATCCCGTCTTTCTTGGGCCGCAATTCAAATAATGCTAAACAAAATCTTCGACAAAGATTTAGCCCATCGAGAACGTTGAGAGAGTCAGTCTCGCTTGTCTCGTCGTTGTATAATCTTTCACACAACTTCCAGCACATCTGCCAGGCGTGTGCATGCGTGTCAGGGTTCGATTTGTTGGAGAGTTCACGCTTTCTACGCCGAGAGTTGTAGCTGCCAAACTCAAGACAGCAGTTCCAGGCGGTGTTGAACAAAAGCTTTAGTCGCTCAATCTCGTTATGTCGTCCCCGGAGCTGTGCTTTGCTAAATAGCTTTTCTTCGTCAGAGTACCCGTCATGGTCATCTGCTTCGGCTTCTGTTTGCTCCTCAATTTCTACATAATCAGCCCAAGGACATTCTGTTTCGACGATTGGAACAAAGCCGGGCAGACCTACTCTCAAGGCTGCTTGTGCTGCTGGAGCGCAGACGACTGCTGTCACTCAGCACATCATGAAGGTCTTGTGCTCGCGGAGTTGCACTGTCCAGACTATATCGGGCAGGTTTGACATCCGTCTTCACGGGTGGGAGGGTTTGATACGTCTAGTCCACGATGATCAGTCGATGCGATTGAGATCGGAGCAGGGCAGCTCTTACGTTGTTGCCGCTACCTGCCGAGGGGGGGAGGCTAGCATCCTCAAGCGCTTTGGGTGATGTTGTCGCGCTGGATGGGGCGCCTCGAGAATTTGATTCAATAGATGCCTAGGTGTGGTATTAGCATGCTAATTGGTCTGGGGAGTGGAGGAGCTTCGACGCACCCAGGTGCGAAAACTTTCCGGGGCATGAATGACCGAGGTAGACTCTTCAGAACCATTCTTTCGGATACAGTCTGGTAGCGTCGTTGTAAGCGGCAGAAGCTGTCTCCGATCAGTCTACCATACGAAGGAGGAGAAAGGGTGATGTGACGACTAACCTCGGATTGTCGAGTGGGATCGCCGTCGCGAGGACTGAGTAGGTCGTCGGCGACATCGTCTTCAATCTCCGTAGTCTCCGTCCCATTAGAAGTCACAGGCGAAGGTCCGACCATATCAATGGGGCTCAGTGTATTATTTGAGTTTGAGGATATCCTGTGAGCAGAGCTGGGCTGCAGAGAGCCAAAAACGGCGCCTGCTGAGTGACGCGAACTGGGGCAGAGCCAGCTGTAAGTGACGGATCAACTGCGAGATACAAGTAAAGAGAATCTTTCTTACAAAGTTTTGACTGGCGAGTGAGGGCTATTAGAGTCCGCGCTAGCAGAAGGGTCGCTTGGTCGAGCCATGATGCAATACAATATACTTGCTGTGGAAGTAGACAATTGATGCCACACGGGATAGCTATGTAGTAGTGGTTATATAAGGAGATGTGTAGGGGCAAGTATATAGTGAATCTGTGACATGGAGCGATTTGAAAAGCAGCCACTTTTTTTCTCGCCTTTTTAGAAAAGATGATCTGTCAATGTTTGCGCCTCCTTGTCAGACGCAAAGATGGGATGATTCGGTCGAGGGCGCAGTCAGTCGGGGTGTATGGCAGGCTGCGAAGCCGCTTGACTGGGTCGATGAGTTGGAGAGACCTGCGTGGGGGCACGGTGGCAGGCTATTTGGCGCAGGACGTCTGAGGGAACTGGCCGCAGCGCTGGCCGGCCGGGGAGACTATGTCAAGTCTGACAGACGAGACGTGCTGCAACTGGAAGCATTGGCGATGAAATTCTGTGTGTGGGAGGAGAGCAGAGTCAGAGGCAGAGGAGCTGGATGAGAGCGAGGTGGCGCTTTGATTTAAAAGGGTGGACAAACGGCGGCCGGCCGGCGGGCATGCATGCACGAGGCAGGCTACCAACGTACTGACTGTACTTGTACTGTACATAGTAGTAGTACTATTTCTCAGTCTCTCACACAGCAGCAGGGTGAGTGGGCGGTGGACCAAGCCAGCTGGGCGATGCTGGCGACTGTCAAGTGGTGACTCTCGGAGAAGTACATAGTGTGCGTCCTGTAGCATGTACTGTGCAGCACCACGGCCGCATTTTTCGATCGTCAGAAGCCTTGCAGAGTGCCTTGAGTGTGAGCACTGATAGATAGTAGTACCTGTACAGTGCAGCTTGCCAGGTATCCACCACAGAGGTACAGTAGCAGGTACTTAGTCGTTACGGACTGGTTCGCACCGACCTTGAGGTAGTTGTATAGCACTTGACCTCGCTGCAGGCTGATTTTATATCTCTCTAGTACAGTAGCTCGTGGTAAAGCGATCTAGAAGACGTGTTTGTAGTACAAATGGGCTACATATCGCACAGTGCATTTCGCCATGCCATTAGTACCATCGTGGCAGCGAGGGCGGAGTTCTCCAGAGCTACAGTCACAGATCTCTGACCTGTCCTGCATACGGACCCGTTTTGGTGCAGATGGTTGCCTTTTCACGGCGGCTCGTCCATATAAGAAGCCGCGAAATGCCTGAGTGGAGGATCAGAGCAGTTCAGGCCCAGCCCAGAGTCCATAAAGCCACGGTCTATATGTACTGCATGACAGCATATACGTTTAATACGTTCAGACACGAAAGAGGTAACATGTACTGCATGTATACTGTCACATTTGTAAAGTGGTTCACAAACATCTACTGTAATCTACAGGGGAGAAGGCGCTGAGTCGCGGTATCCAAAGTGGAGTGCCCGTTGCAGACCCATAACCGCGGCAGTCTCATCAGCTCTGCGGCTGCGCACTTGTTATTATGGAAGGGTAGCTACTGTAGGCAGGCAGGACAGCATTTACAGGCACACATCACTTTCAGCGCCATACCGCACATACAGTACCTCCTACCTACAGTACATTAGCAGTACTGTAGGTATTTGTACATGTATGGGTGTGGCCAAATCCCATCAAAGAAAAATTCCCCAGCTCTGCTTGGCCCCTAGTACTCCGTACACTGCATACATACTACCTCTTCTTATCAGTCAGGTCCCTCACTTGCTCGACCATCCAGCACGTCTCCCCCAACTCCATCAAATCCCCGCACCTGTCACACTGTCAATGTATTCACAGGCGCAAATTCGCGCCAGCTCGCAGCAGAAAGAGGCTCGCCAGGCCCAGGCGCTATCCCAGCCCTGGTATAGGCAGCGTCCCCCTTCTCTCAAGAAGCCATTCCCTTTTGGAACTCAGACCTGAACTAGAGAGCGACTGGCCGCGCTTTGAGCCTCATTCCGACTGGACGGTGTCTGGTCTTTGTGGGCTCCGACGCCTTGGGCCTGCATACGGAGCAACAGGCCTCGGCGCTTAAAATCCATGGGTGTGGCCGCCTCGGACCAATAATAGACGGTGGTCATCCACAAGGTGGCATTTCGTGGCGAACTATGGGGCGGTCATTCGCGGCATGAGGTCAACGCCCAACACAACTATTTCCTTTCCGCTGCGATACGTACAATGTCTACGGTGGTTATTTGTCTGTTTTCAACAATGGCTCTCATCGTCCGATGCTGCTCACTCGCCTCTCCTACCTGGGCCCGGGGAGCTGTTTCCGGCGGACACGCACGCATATGCTGACATCTCAGCACGCGTCCCGCCAACCTTTTTTTTTTTTTTTTTGCGTGTATTATTCAAAGCTTCGCCCGAGCAACATCAGTTGGTCTGGCTCATGGGATCAGCCTGGCTCTAACCTCAATTTACAATACGCCTTCCGTACCCTTGTCCGCTCCTATGTACTTCTTTTAAGCTCCTAGCGTAGGCGTAGGCTACCTCCATGCTTGCTCTCCAAGGCCCATGACGAACCTCCTCTCTCGTTCCGTAGACCTCTCTTAACTGGCCCTTTGGTCCCGACAATTCGGGGCCGGCGCCTCTACCCTGTTCACTCAATTGCTAGGGCGGTCGGTCTTCTCCCAGCCTCGTGGAGGCGGGCCTGTCGCGTCTTACCCTACTCAACATCCACACACCCGGCTTTAACCCCAGCGCCAAGTTTGCGATAATCAAGCTCGGGTCAGACAAGACAAGCGATGTGTCACGATTTCTATATTTGAGGCGGTCACCTAGTTGGTCTTGACGAAGTGAAGCATTCTATATCCTCGTTTACGGACCCTAAGCATGTGCACTCACTGCAACAGCATCTCATTTTCCAAGGTCGTTGTCAGCTGAATATGTGAAGCGTTGCATACTCTCGCATGCCTACCCGAGACAGAAAGTATCTAAGCAGTTGCTAACGTCTGACCGCATATATGTAGGGAAACTTTCCTGCAATGGCCGCGCCGTGAATTTAGAGCTTGCACTTCTCTCTCTACGTAAAAGGCCCACGTAACCGCAATTCTCGCTGCGCTGATGCGGGTATAGCATCGAGCGGGTCGGGCTGATTGTAAAATGGCAAATAACAAGTAGGTATACAACGTTCCGACTTACTCGACAGAAGCATTTCGGGTGCCCGAAGGTCCAGCCAGCTCTAACTTCCCAATGTGGCCTTGTTGGGTGGCCGGGCCAATTGTGAGCCCCATCTCCGGCGCGATCTCGACGAAAGCGACGGTGGCAGACCACGATGCAATAACTACAAGACAGGCCCGCGAATAACAGCCCCTGATCGTGTTCGTATTCAATGCCGCCTGTAGGTCGCCTGCATGGCCTCCGCTGCGCCATGTGCCACCCATGATAGTCCGTCCGCGGTCAGCAATGGTCGTGTTTCAGCACAATGTGTTGCTGCAGTGCGACACCAAGCTGCAAAGGCACAAAACAAGCACCGCATACACGCACCGCACGCCTTACAGCTGATAGTGACGTGTCCATTCGCGTACCAATAATTGTCCAGATTGCCCATCACCAACCACCACTCGTCGCATCTAGCCATCGGCCGTCTTGCTGGGGAGACCTGGTCTCGCAATCAGTCAGACCACCAGTCTGCATGTTTAATAATGATGGTGTTGGAGGCAGTGACGTGTCCCTCCAACACCATCATTCTCAAAGTCAGAAGCTCCGTCAGCATATCAAACCAATCTCCTAATCGCGCAGACAAGTTTGATGACGTTATTTATTGCAAAAATTTCTAATCATGCGCCAACCCATCCGTAGAGAAAAACACAAGTCCTAAAACGCCGTATCATGAGGGCCATTTTTCCAGTCGAGACCACCCTACCGACTAAGCCACTTCGTTGAGCCTCTGCTTGATCTCGTTGCGGCCGTCGGGAGTATATCTGGAAGAGTGCATGTCAGCTTAGATTTCGAAACTGTTTGTGCTGTCGCGTGTCATACTTGAGGAGCTTCTCAATGAGGTCGACGTGGGTCATGATCATTCGGCGACAGCAATAACGCTTGAGTCCGAGCTCGTCCATCGCATCACTATAGAAACTTATGAGTACAGCTTCCCGAACAAAAGATCTCGTAACGTACCCGTCGGTTTTCTTAGGGTCCGCGATAAGCTGAAGATATCGCTCCCAGAGATCGCCGGTGACCTGCTAACCGTTAGACGTTTTTACGCGCACCGCGCGGCACCGCGTTGTGTCCCGTACTTTACCGCAAGAGAAGCATCGGATCGGGATAATCATTGTGACTCGACTTATATAGCAAAGACTTATTTTCGATATTTCGGCGACTAGGTTGTTGGAAACACCGACTCACTTTTCCTCTGCGAGTGGACCACCTGGAAATTATCCCGCGGCCGACGTTTGCCCGGCACCGTCAAAATAAATTCGTCTTATCTTATCGCTCCGCCAGAGCAGACCAAATTTTTGACGGGTGTAAATCAACTTTTCCAACCACCTTGGCCGAATGCAAATACCCCGACTCGTGCGGAGCGGCAGAGAGTCAGATTTAAAATACAATCGAAATGTCCGGCCAAGACCCTCCGAGGGTCAAGATTGACAAGACCAAAAAGCGCAAAAGACAAAGCAATGCGCACGACGCAAAGGCTAAACGAGCCCGCTCGCAGCATGCAAACGGAGAACTCGTCGAACCCGCCTCTACCAAGGATTTGGCGGCCCGTCTCGACAGCGCAGATGCTGCGTGGAGGATGTCCAAGCCCATGGGAGGGCGTATGCTAGATATTGACCCTATATTGACAGATGATGGAGCGTACGTCGAGACTTTATCCCTGCCGTAAATTGGAGGAAAGCCAGCCTAATGTCTTGGATCTAGGTACCTCATCTTGGCCTACAACACCTCCATACAGGTCTACTCCGCCGTCGACTCACTCCTGGTCAGGCGCATACCTGTCAGCGGCATCAACACTGTCAAGGAAAAAACGCGGTCTGCGACAATTGTCGCTATGCGCCTTTCCAAAACGGATCCCAGTTTCGCATGGGTGGCATGCACCGACGGTTTTGTTCATAGAATCGACTGGACCACCGACTCCAAGACGACCGAAAAATTCCAGACAGCCTCAAAAACAGCCAGCGCCATTTCTATTGCTCCGCTTGGGGCAAAGAGCCGCAGCAACGAGGTCGTCATCGTCGCAGAGTCTGACAAGCCCACCCGGGTCGAGTTGGTGGCATACGAACGGGGCCCGTCCGGGCCAGCGTCAAAGGGGAAGACTATAGTCTCGCTCCAACGTTCAGGGAACGGCTTGAAACTTCTCGAATCCAGCAGGGATGGCCACTTCCTTGTCGGCGCCATCAACGACCGCCTCTTTCTCGCAGTCGCCAAACAGCCGCCAGCCAAATCGGACCAGTTGCAGTATGCCTTTTTTTCCTTCGACACCCCCGATCTCGTGACTACACTCGACCTCCGCGTCTACAAGCGATCCTCGAAGCACGCACGTAGCGATACCGAAAAAGTGGTGGACGTCATCGTTGGCGGTGCTAGAGGTGGAATCTATCTCTACCATGACGCGATTGCGCGGTGCCAGGCAACGGAATCTGGCACGCAGAGCGACAACACGATACACGCTCAAAAATATCACTGGCATCGCAATGCTGTGCACTCGGTGAAATGGTCTAAGGACGGCAATTACATGATATCTGGCGGATTCGAGAACACTCTCGTTCTGTGGCAAATGGACACATCCAAGAGGGATTACTTGCCTCATCTTTCAGGCAGCGTGGAGAACATCGTGGTATCATCAGACGGGACCTCGTATGTCATTCATCTTGACGACAACTCGACAATGATCATTTCCACAGCAGAACTCAAGCCTTCAGCATATGTGTCCGGCATCCAGTCTGCCGCCACAAATGTTCATACATCAAAGGATCAGCTGGTCAAACGTGTCTGGGGGGTGCAGGAGCATGTTCGACAACACATACCGGCTGCCATTCGCTCCAATGCACCGTCTCGCCTGCACGTCTGTGTCGGTACAGGCAGGCAATCCACCACGTCCGGTCGGTTTTCAGCACCTCTTCTTCAGGCATTCGACCTCGAGACATTCACCAGCATTTCTAAGCAGGCACTAGCCAGAACGCAGCCTACAGACGTGAACACGACGAGCAAGGGACAAGTGATTGACGAGCCTATAGTTACGCACGTGGAGTTTTCTGGTGATGGCAAATGGCTCGCCAGCGTGGATGACTGGCAACCCGCTGTTAGAGACATTGACAATGTCAGTTCGGAGCTTCGTGAGCAGTTTCTAAGAGAGCGACGCGAGGTTTATTTGAAGTTTTGGGAAATCCAAGGCGAAAGCGAGCCTGTGGCTCTGGTGTCCCGGATCAACGGTCCTCACGCGACCTCCACGTCTGAGCCTGTCCTGGACCTGGCTGCGGACCCCTCATCGGCCTGTTTTGCCACTGTGGGTGGCGATGGCCTGGTCCGCTTATGGCGACCGAGAAAGAGACAAATTAGCGGCATCACGGCAAATGGTACCGTTAGCAGGGATGCGGCTTCGTGGGGCTGCGCGCAAGTGATTCCCATTGGCGAAAGCTACGGGGCCGGAGCGCTCTCCGGTCAGGCGACGCCCTTGATCGCACAGGGGAAAATTGCATTCTCGGAAGATGGCTCGACGATATATGCCGCGTTTGGGCTCTCCGATGCCGGATCGGTGTACGTGATTGATGCTGGTACAGGGAAGGTGATAAGAATACTAGAAGGGCTATGGGAAGGTAGACTGCATGCCGTCCGATCTCTGTCACCGTTTGTGGTAGTCCTTTCCGATGTTCTTCACGTATACGACATTGTTAGCGATGAGCTGCGGTACGGAATCGCTATCCCCCAGACGGCTGGTGCGGAGGATCTGCTGCAGCTTGCTGTTGACCACACGTCTGGCCGCTTCGCAGTCACACTACCCATCGGTGAAATTTCGAGCGTCGGTGTTTTCAGCCCAGAGGATCCGGAGCCCTTGATGGTCCGCAGCGCGCCCCATCGCATCGTCAGTCTGGCCACGGCGCCTGGCACGAGCGGATTCCTCGTGCTCGATGATGCGGCGCAAATATGCACTATTACCGAAGGTTCTGATCCACGTTCGGTGTCGACGGCCCAGCCACTTCAGGATATTCATCTCGACGGCACTGTCGAGACATCTGCCACGAATGGCGGCAGCTCAGATACGATTGACGTGATTGACGATGATGCGTTGATGGCCAGTGACGACGAGGAGCCTGCCGGCAGAGAACCGTTAATCGATGATATGGATTTAGACGTGGACGACGTTCCGACTAGCATAATTTCGCAGCAAAGTCTGGCGGATATTTTCGGCGCCGCGCCAGCATTTGCAGGGCCGTCAGTAGAAGACATGTTTGACAAAGTAATTGGGCTGCTGCAGACTCAGCCGCTCTCGTGATGAAGATCAGTCAATTTCATGCTATATAGCGAGCGAGGATGATGCAGGAGGAAAGAAACGACTAGATCGTCATTGGCGTCAGGGTTCGGAGGGTTGGAAATCGGGGCGCTTTGCACCATGTCGTCCGATGCGGGGGAGATGGAGTGCTTCCCAGAGGCTATGGCGCCATACGTACATACTTTGGACGACGACCACATTATTTGGATTTGTTATTCTATCACAGGTGTTATATATCGAAAGCCACATTGTATATGAAACAAAAAAATTTTGTTACCGAATTCGTTTTACCATCTCCTTACGTCCGTCTAAGTACACTCCGTCGGGCCACCATCGGTGTCTTTGGAGGGTTGGAGGCAGCCGAGACATCATGTCATTCACCTCGATTCCGATCCTGGACCTGGCAGAGGCCAAAGATCCGGCCACCAAACCGAAGTTCCTCGAGCAGTTGCGCCATGCCCTGATGGAGGTTGGGTTTCTGTACCTCAAGAATGTCGGCATACCAGACGAGCTCTTTCAGCAAGTAAAGCAGCAGGGCAAGGCGTTTTTCGACATTCCCGAGGAAGAAAAGTACGTGCCATGAGCGGCCTGAACACGTCGGAACCCAACAATTTGGCTCTTTACATTATTGTTGTCGATGCCACTACGAAGCACTGATGTCACATGGGTGAAGGGCTAATATTAGGAAATGAAACAGACTCAAGATCGAGATGAAGAATGCGCCGTCCTTCCTGGGCTACTCGCGCCTCGCTGCCGAAATCACCGCCGGCGCCGTGGACCAGCGCGAGCAGCTCGATCTGTCCACCGAGCACCCGCTCCCCGGGCCCGACGAGCCAGCCTACCGCAACCTCCTCGCGCCGAACCAGTGGCCTTCCGCCTCGGCAGGGCTCCCGGGCTTCCGCGGCGTCTTCACCGACTACATGACGCGCATGGGCGCCGTCTCCATGACCTTCACCTCGCTCGTGGCCGAGGCCATCGGCCTCCCCGCCTCCGCCTTCGACAAGTACTTCACCGCGGACCAGCAGCACAAGCTCAAGATCGTCAAGTACCCGGAAGCCGCCAGCGACGATGACGACGCCGCCCGGCGGCAGGGCGTCGGCCCGCACAAGGACAGCATGCTGACGAGCTACCTGCTGCAGGCGACGGAGCACCGCGGCCTGCAGGTGCAGAACATGCGCGGGGGGTGGGTGGACTGCGCGCCGGTGGAAGGGACGCTGGTGGTGGCCATCGGGCAGGGGCTGGAGGCGCTGACGCAGGGGGTGTGCGTGGCGACGACGCACCGGGTGCTGTCGCCGGCGGCGGGGGCCGGGGCGCGCTTCTCGATCCCCTTCTTCCAGGGCGTCAGCCTGGATGCCGAGTTCGCGGACCTGGAGGGCGGCGGCGTGGCGGTGCCCGAGGGCGTGAGGGAGCTGCGGCGCAGGAACGCGAGGGTGGACGACGTCGAGTTCACGTTCCGCACGGGCGGCGCGGCGAGGACGCTCGGCGAGGCGACGCTGAGGAACCGCGTGAGGAGCCATCCGGATGTCGGGGAGCGCTGGTACCCGGAGATCCTGAGGCAGATCCGGGCGGAGCAGGCGGAGCCGCCGCGTGCTTCGGCTCCTGCGCCGGCCAAGATTGAGGCTCATTAGGATATGCAGAGTACGCTCGAGCCCACAGCAGAGAGATTCCACAAGTAAATATTCTCGTTTTCAATGCATTTATTGTGCCTTGTTCTTGATGGTCAACGCCCTTGTCCGATGCTTCGCTTGAATCCACCCAAAGAAAACTCCCAGAACCCGAAATGACTCCTCCTCCTCGCCAAGTATATGTCTCGTTTCTTTTCTGTCCCTCTTGATATTCATCCCATCGTATCTTTGACTATCATATCCTTGACTCCCGAGGCTCGTTACGTTTCGCAGAGGCGATTATACGCTCACGGAGGGGAAGCAGTCGGCGAGACCCTTGTTGTGCTTGTTTTGCGCGTGCTCCAGCAGTCTATGGACATGTACGTCAGTATACCTACTACAAGAATAGGGAAAGGGGGCATGGGTTTCCGACGTACTGGGGAGGCTTGGTGGTCTTGAGAAAGGTGGAACGGCAGACGGTGCAGATGATGTCGCAAGCAGCCTGGTTCTGCGCCGGGTTAGCAGACATGTTCCCTCAGCGGTAGGGAGATTTTCAAATCGTGTCGGAAGAGGGCGTCGTCGACTCACCACCTTGAGCTGAGACTTGGCCGCGCCGGCCTTGTCCTTGGCGTTGCGCTCGCGCTTCTGCTGTGCCTTGGCTCCCTGGTGCATGGATCAGGATATTGCCGTGTCAGTGAGGGGAGGTGGGAGAAACATACGTTACCCATGATGTTCTGATTTTGTGCGTATTTGAGAGAGGAAGACGCAAAAGATGGGCGTTCTGTGTGTCGTGGTGTTGAAGTGAGCTGAGCGAAGAATAAAAAGAAGGATAAAACGCGAGCCAGAAAAAAAAATTGTTTGCGCTGAGTTTCAGGTGCAATGAGGCTTTTCTCATTAGTTGGTCAGCTATTGGCTCAACTTTAGTTATTCGCTCAGCTTGCTTGCCGACCGTAGCAGGGCGGCCTGGCACCGTGTCAAAAGTCTAGTCACAGGTACCCTTTACCACTGTTTGAGCAATATTACTTCTGTCCTCCGTCTGCCTCTTTTCCATCACACGATTTTCGGAGCCACCATGCAGCGACAGGATGTAGGCGACAATAAACTCTCCCGAGTCCTAGTTTTATTGGCTTTTTAGAGTCATGACCAGCCGTCTAGTGCGTCGATGCGTGCGTCAGCCCAACAACATTGCCTTTATATCCCTCAGTCTCTATGTCAAGTCGAGTCCGTTTGCAACGCTCGCCGAAGCTGAAGGCATGAGACTTGTCGCCAGATCCACGAGCATTCCTATGCCCCGCATCTACTTCGCCTTTGAGCATCGTGTCCGGGTGTACATTGTCAAGGGAAGAGTGCGCGGGCAAATGCTTCCCGCTGGCTGGCGACGGAGGTCGAAGGTGTGCAGGGAAGAGATGTTCAGGCAGTTTCGCTCCATGACGCAGGAGTTGCGAGACTTGCAGCCCTCAGACGATGCTTGCGTATCAAATGTCTTCGGCGGGTCGATCTTCGATCACAGACTCGCGAAGAAGCCGCACTGGGGCCCATTTCCGTCAATCAGTCATTTCCATCGCAGTCTTCGCTCGAATGTTGAGATTGACAATGTGGGAAAGCTCGGAGACACATCGAGAGACCTGGTGGATTTGATACATTTTTATGACCAGCCCTGGGCTCTGAAGTTCACGCACGGTGACTTGAGTAGTCTCCCCATCTTGGCAAAGGGGGACAAAGTCGTTGCCATTGTTGACTGGGAGACAGCTGCGTGGATGCCCTCCTACTAGGAATATACTTGTGCTTGGGATACGAATCCGCAGAATCGATTCCGGTAGCAGGAAGTTGATCACTTTCTCGTGCCGGACTCCGAGGCGCGTAGGATTGAGACTGTCAGGAAAAGATGTTTCGGCGACTTCTGACGACCAACCGTCAGACACAGGCGGATCGAGGGATAACTTCTGGCCCCGACACAGGCAGCTTTGAAGCGTGTTCTAAGTCGGGAATTTGGTTTTGTCGTTGAACACCTATATGTTGCGCGGCGTTGTACTTGACCACCTATCGGACAGTGGCATCACCAAGTAACCAGCCCCCGGGTAAGTATTCTGTTCACTTACGGGATCCATGCTTTGTCTCTCAAGCTGGAGACCGAGCATGTGTTGCCTTTGTAATCGAGGGAGCACAATTTGAGCTCCCTTGGCAGCCAGCTCGTATTCTTGTAGTCTGTAGTATGGCCGCATTATAGTTTGGTTCCTGATCTTCCCAACTATGGTGGGGGCTAGACACTTGACTTTCCGAAGCTGGGTGTGTCGCCCTCACATTAGCTATGCAAGGGTTGCATGGGTAATTCAACGTGAGCCGACTGTTCATCGTTGTCCTACATTCGATGTGCCGCGCTTTGTGTCAACAGAGCGCAGCATATGGGCGTTGTCCGTGAGGAGTCAATCCCATCGCCAGCGAAGAAGTCAACTCTAAAGTAAGATGCAAACGCCACCAAGTGCACATCGCCGGAACGATCCGTCCTCGCGACACAGATTATTCAATCGGTAGGTAGCTAAAAGGTACCTGTCATTCAGTAACACAACCCGCGAAAGGGTCCAGGCAATTCAATATCACGTGCCAAATGCTCAATATCGGGGGAGTAAGCTGCTGGCACGAGGCTTAGACCTTTATACCACCTGAACGAGACATATAAGCCAGCAAACCTCATCGATGCCTTCTAACAAGGATCGTCTCTACGTTGCTCTGTATAGACGGCTGGGAAAAGTGAAAATGCCGGGGCGTGAAGACCGGTACGCAATAGACTCCTGCTCTTTCCCATTCATTACGCTACATTGTGACTAACTTGGCAAGATTTCACTGGGCGTTCATCATCGGGCCCAAGAAAGAATCTACTCGAAACTTTGGGCGCCAGATACATGTCAAGAACAGCCTCAGGATGATTGGTGAACCGCCACAGCCAAATACGGATTGGAGGCTCGAGATTGTCAATCTCGATACAGAGCCTGCTACTGTGCCCATGGCCAGGATCTTGGTGGCCAAAATCAGGGATACCACCAGATTAATGAGTGTTCTTAATGATACTCTTCCAAGACCCGAAACGGAGGGCTGGAACTGTGTAGGATGGGTGCGCGATGGTTTAGAGAATGCTTTGGAGCATTCCAACGTGCTAGGAAGAGCGATATCGGACTGGCAAACGATACAAGATGCGGCAGTTCGATACGTCAATGAGAAGTATGGTGATGGTCAGGCTGCTCTACCTGTCGACTTTGCCCATGTGCCCACGTGGGATCTTCTTGATAAGACAGAAGTGATCAAAAATTGATGGGCAAGTGGACAGCCCATCTATCATGGGTTTACTGCTGCCGAGGACTGCCCAGCATGTATGGATTATTTGCGATATGTATCTTAATGATACACGATTATACTCTCATCTACTTTCCTTGCTTTTCATGTCGCTGTCGATCTCATTTGGTACCGGAACTCCATCCTCGTAGACGTAGTCTGTGTCTGTGACATGAAACAGTAGAACCCAGACAATGCCGATTATTCCCAAGACGAATAGTCTGCGTAGTATCTTGTCAGTAACTGCACAAGGTCGTCCATGTCAAGTCTGCTTATCCTCTCCGCACCCACTCCAAAAAAAAAAAAACTAAAAGACTCACGATAGCTGTAGGCTGACCTGCCCGATAAAGGCGACGCGCTCCCCCGCCAGTATAAACGAAATCATCATGCCGAGCGTCGAGTAAAACTTGAACATGCCCGCGACGTGCGCCAGCCTGGCGGGCTCGTTCGTCGTCGACGAGAGCGTGTACTCGGTGCACATCTGGTAGCCGGCGTACGTCGCGCCGAACAGCAGGTAGCATGCCATCATGCCGCCGAACTCGGGGTCGTCCCAGTCGAAGACGGCGCGGCGTCGGGCGGACGGCGACTCGACGCGGTTGGCCTCGAGCCAGCTCATCAGCCCGACGCAGCCGGCGACGGCGACGGTGCCCATGACGGCGATGCCGAGCAGGCCGCGGTGGCGCCGGGAGCGGACGAAGCGGCTGTCGAGCACGCAGATGAGCAGGCCGGGCACGAAGATCTGGATGGACTGGTAGGCGAAGTTGTTGAGGGACCTGGTGCGGAGGTTGAAGTATCGCGCTTGAATGATGCGCGGTCAGCTTCGGCAAAAAAAAAAAAAAATAGGTTCATCATGAATTGTGGTGGCCTTGAGACTTACCGTTGACGCTGCTGACGAGCGCGAGGCCCATCTCGCAGCCGAGCTGCGCGGGCGCCATGATGAGGTACTTGCGCGTGGTCATGAGCCGGACCGTCTCTCTGATCTCGCGCCAGGCTTTGAAGTCCTGGCGCACGGCGATGCGGGAGCCGTCGCTGCGGACCACGTCCTTTGGGTGGATGATGAAGATCATGGCGATGAAGAAGGCGCTGGCGTGTATGATGACAAACACAATGTAGACGGCGTTGGAGACGCCGACGGGGTGCGTCTCGTGGATGTTGAGGCTCAGCGAGATGGCGCTGCCGACCATGGCGCCGACGCTGCGCAGCATCCACTGGATGCTGATGTACTGCATATCGCACGGCATTCTCAGCATTGATTCAAATCGTGAGCAACCGGGGGGGAGTGAGTGAGAGAGAGAGAGAGAGAGAGAGAGAGAGAGAGACGCAAAGTAGAGGACGTTATGAGTGCATACCAGAGCCTTGTCCTTCTCGCGCGCGTACGCAAACTGCACAAAGGCCGCCGCGGACCAGAGGAAGCCGCCGGTGAGGCCGAGCACGGCGCCGGAGAAGAGCGGGAACCAGGAGCGCCCCGTGCGGTCGTAGTACCACAGGCCGCCGACGTAGAGCGGGTAGCCGAGCGAGCCGACCATGAGGCAGGCGCGGGGCCGGAGGAGGTTGACGAGGGTGCCGCCGAAGAAGCCGACGAGGGCGAAGAGGCCGTAGAGGATGGCGTTGGTCTTGTTGGCGACGTCGGCGGAGGAGGGGTGGCCGCCGCCGGCGCCGAGGCCGGTGAGCGCGGTGTATATCCCCGGCAGGCAGAACAGCAGGCTGGACGAGTGTGAGCGGGGTCCCCGTGGAGAGTTTATTCTTGGTGCATGGGGAGGCTGTCTCGGAGGACGTACACGCCGACAGTCAGGTTCTGGCTAAAGGGCCGCGCGAGGTAGCTGCGGAGGGCCATGGTGGTGGATGGGCCGAGGAGGCCGGGGCGCGACGGGGGGTGGGATGCTGAGAGGAGCGCGGAGGGGTGTTCATGGATACGAGGTCGAAGGGTGGTGCCGTGCTAGATGTGAAGGAGGATATGTACATGGAGAGGTGAAATGTTCATGGGGAAGAAGCAGAGATTTGAAGAAATGGCGTTGGAGGTTCCGTGCATGTACACGTATTGCCTAAATAGAGCTTTGCTTTGTGGAGTTTCGGGTCTGCTCGAGTGAGCCAGAACGAGACAGGTAATTGATATCCCAGCAGGATGTAGGATCCCCGCATAATTGCACCATTTATTGCTAGCCAGATGGAGAGAGTCATGGCGATGTCTTTGCAATGCGCATTTCCTGACCATGATTCGACCCAGCTATGCGTGCGGTTCCACTGCGACAAATGTCTCGTTCCTTATTACCGTTAACACCGAAAGCTGGGCTGCATGTATTCTACAACAGCGTGTGAGCATTGCCTTGTTGGTTATTGTCGTTCTCTAGCATCGTCGTTCGTAGAAGCACCGCGGACCAACAGCTTGGTCCACTTCAGGCTGAAGCGGTAGACGCGGGCGCCGGCAAAAAGAAAATTGCTTGTCCCCTATGAGGATCGAACTCATGACCTCCAGATAACCCAATCCTGCGGATGGATCACATCAATTATTGATATGAGACTGGCGCTTTAACCAACTAAGCCAAGGAGACCATTTTTTAAGACAGATGATTGGTTGTTGTTGGTTGCCGCCGTTGTTATCAACATTTATCAAGACTTGCCCCAAGGCGAGGGCAACTGCGCCATTCCGCCCGTATAATGGAGTTGCCGCCTTGATATTACCAATACTGCATAATGCGTAGCACACCTCGTCAACAGTGCAAAACGCAGTCGACACAGGAAGTGATTGAGACTACCGCCATTCATCGTTTACAATACCGTGAAAGAGGTGCAAACAGCGAATGGCGAAACCCAACAACCACCGTATGAAATATGAGTAAAGACGCGTCGTGAAGTCGCGCGCCGGCCTTAGACATTCCGTTCATGATGACTATATCCGCCGTGCTAACATGAACTACGATGGGATCAACGCAGTGCTTGTAGGTGAGAGGATGGGGAGCCGGCCATGATGGGTACTGCCGCAGCTGTCGTAGTTGCCAAGGCGTGACTTTGTCGTCGGCGAAAACGCGCGATGCTTGATTCTTGCCGGCGTGGACTGTGGTGTAATATAAACTGTTCTCTTCTAATTGCAAGAAACTGTGCGATATTGTAGAAATGGAAAGCTTCGTAATTGAAATGTATTCATTCGCCGCCCCGAAACGCCAATAGTAAAAACCAACTTGTCGAGCCCGCAGATGCTTTAACCGAAGAAGATGGAGACCTGAAGAAAAAAAAATGAGCAAACGCGGACCGAGGCGGTCGAGATGAATGAGCAAGGCACGTACAGCCATGACAACACAGCAGATGCTTATATAAGGGCTGAGACGCTCTCCTACCCGCGCGCACTTCCAGAAGATGCCCGTGACACTGCGCGCGTGGTTAGCCGGCGGTCACATGGTACTGCGCGATGCAGCGATGCTGGGTGAGCATACCCGTTCTTGTTGCGGTCGAGAATGCCGGGAGTGAAGTGGTGGACGTAGGTACTCGTGCAGATGAGGAGGAGGATGACGAGGAGAAGGGATTGGAAGTTGAAGAGGGCCGACTGTAGAGGGGTTTAGCGGTGCGATTAAGAAAGATGGGCGACGCAGTATACCATTGTAGCGGATGGTGAGAGAAATGCCGGACAACGCGTTGCTCAACGAGGAGCGTTTGACGATGGCTGCGGACTGGGATATGAGAAAGTGGCTCGTTCTATTCTGTGATTGAGCTACGTAGCTTCATCATTAAATTAATAAATTATTATTATGATTATTATAGAGGGGCCAAAGATTCGCCGCGCCGCCGACCAATTAATTACCAGCCTTCTGTGCGGCTTAGCCCCACTACAAAACTGACGCTCGCCCATCGTCACTCTCGGCAGCTTCATCAACCGTCACGACAAGACCGGAAAAGACGGAGAGAGCCGTCTCAAAGAAAAGAGCGGGACTACTGAAAGCTGTCTAATTTGAGACTACCGGCATCATAAAAGCAGGGCCGCGTGCCTACGATCCGTCACGATGGAGCCCCGTGCGCGCGCCGGCAAAAATGTCGGCAAGATGAACTTCTCCCACACTGAGCGTGCGTCGCCATCCCCAGCAAAAGGTCTACAGGGCCAAGTGAATTCCCCCTCCCCCAGGCTAACCACACATGACTCTTCCTGCGCGCGACAGTCGCCCAGCTGCTCTACGCCCACGGCGACGTCAAGAACCCGCTGCCGGAGACGATGCGCGTGCTCGACGAGATCCTGACCGACTTCATGCAGTCCATTGCCTTCGAGGCGGCGCGGGCGGCGCAGTACTCGGGCCGGCAGAAGATCAAGTACGAGGACTTTGAGTTTGCCTTCCGCAAGAACCCGGCCTTCCTGGGCAAGGTGCAGGAGGTGTTCGAGAAGCAAAAGGAGATCACCAAGGCGCGGCACGCGCTGCGCGACGCCGAGGACGAGATCATGAAGGACGCGGCCGAGGAGGAGAAGAAGCGGGAGAAGGCGGGCGGAAGTAGCGGCGCGGGAGGGAAGAAGAACAGCAAGCAGGATGAGGACGAGGAGCTGGGCGAGGCGGACGATGATGCAGAGGCCGAGGCGGATGCGCTGGGCAAGAAGAGGTGATTCTGCTGTTAGCCTGAGTTTCGAGTTTGGCGTTTTTGGTGCAATATTGTTTTCATCATCATAGCATGGGAACGAGGCGTATATGGGTACCTTAAGGACATGAAATTGAAAAATATCACAATACGAAGAACAGAAAAATTTCATTCATGGTGTCTCTTGCTCTGGCAGCCGGGAATTAGGCGCAGGGGATCGGCAATTAAACCCGGCGGTTGGTTCGCCGTCTTTACCCCGCCTCGGCTCTTCTTCAACCCAGCACCAGCCAACAGCCATACGAGAGAAGAACGGCCACCATATCCGACACGCATGTTATAAATCACTTTCTGTACACAGCCATCCCCGTTTATTTTCGCATTCAGGCTACTGGTTTATAGTGCGATATCGGGGCCATTGTCGACATGTTTTTCACGCGCTACCGTTCAGTCATGCGGGTGGCAACCTGGCCCCCTTTGCTGCAGCCTTGGTTCCACCCTCTCTCCCCGACATTCTCTCTCGTAATTGGATATTCATGCCTTTTCTTGCCCGGTCGTGAACTTTGTCAAGACGCCGGGTGCTACCATCTGGCTCCACCATGAGGTTTTCTGATTTTTCCCGTCGTCCCTCCCAATCCCGCCCACTGATATAGGAGATGGCCGGTGTGCCCATTGCCGGTCCCGGTCTGGCACTTTTCCCATACACGTACAACTCGTCTGTCATGGCTCTCTCGGGAAAGCAGCATCCTGAGATTCGTGCCCAGACTTGGAGAACAAAGCCCGTCGCGGATCATATCGTGACTTTTACGGTCTTTCTAGAATACTGAATCCTCCCGCTACTCCGCCAGCATGCCTCCCGGCATCGCCACCACAGAGTTGCCGTCTTCTCCCCACGGCGAGACGACACATTCCGCCAACGTAGCGCTCCCCGCGACAGAACTTCAAAACCACAACCTCCCGCACCCTCCTCCATTCAAACCTTACCGTCTCAGCCCCGACGACGCCGCCATCCGCTCCCTCACCCCCAGCCCCATCCTCGGCGGCCGGGCCTCGCCGCTCCCTCTCATCGGCCATGGCCCGCTCCCGCCGCCATCACCGCTCCGACGGTTCTGGCAGGCCAACATGCCGTCGATATGCGTCGCCCTCGCGCAGCTCTTCGGCTCGCTCATGAACCTGTTCGCGCGCTTCCTCGAGCTCGAGGGCCGCGGCATGCACCCCGTCCAGCTCCTCTTCTACCGGCAGGGCCTCACCGCCGTGTTCTGCTCGGCGTACATGTGGCGGAGGCAGCGCGCGGCCGGGCCGCTGTCCGCGTCGGGCTTCGAGCACTTCCCGCTCGGCCGCGGGGACGTCCGCTGGCTACTCCTGCTGCGCGCCTTTTCCGGCTTCTTTGGCATCTTTGGCATGTGGTACTCCATGATGTACCTCCCGCTCGCCGACGCAACCGTCATTACCTTTCTAGCACCCGGGGTCGCCGGCATCGTCTGCTACTTTGCGCTGCGCGAGCCTTTCACCCGCACCGAGCAGCTCGCCACGCTCGTCGCCTTTTTCGGCGTCGTCCTCATCGCCCAGCCCGCGGCTTTGTTTTCCAGCACCTCCTCGGCCGCAAACTCCCCCACCTCTGCCCCGGCGAGCGGCGATTCCGCCGGGCACCGCCTCCCCGGCATCGACCACGAGGCGACGCCGGGCGAGCGCCTTCTCGCCGTCGGCGTCGCGCTGCTCGGCGTCCTCGGCTCCGCGGGCGCCTTCACCACGCTGCGCGCCATCGGGAAGCGCGCGCACCCGCTCATCTCGGTCAACGCATTCGCCGCCGTCAGCTGCCTCATGTGCGCCGTCGTGCTGTCCGCGGCGCCGGCGCTGGGCGTCTCGCAGCCGGTGCTGCGCTGGGGCCTGCCCGCGACGGCGCGGCAGGCGGCGCTGATCCTGCTCATCAGCGTGTTCGGCCTGGCGATGCAGTTCCTGCTCACGACGGGGCTGGGCAAGGACAAGTCGAACCGCGCCAACTCGATGATCTACACGCACATGCTCTTTGCGGCGAGCTTCGACTGGTGGCCCTTTGGCCACAGGATGGGTCTAGTGAGCTTCCTCGGGTGCGCGCTCATCCTGGGCAGCGCCATCGGCGTCGTGATCCTGAGGAGGCCGCCGGCGCCGGTTGGCAAGGTGGAGGATGAGGAGGCGACGGGAAGCCTGCTGGAAGATGCGGAGGGGCCGCCGGTGCTGGTGGACGGCAACGTCGGCGGAAACACGGAACTCAACCTTCATCGGCTGCGATGAGTCTGAGTTTATGAGGGTTTTTACGACCACCATACGAATTCTTTTTGATATACAGAGATGTCTTTGCACAGAGATGCAGTCTCGAACTCATACTATACTCCCCGGCCAGATATGTACCCGCACATAAGTACCTTTTTACATACACGACCTATAGCCAGCAAACCACAGCTATTAGTAAATTGAATATACACGTTCAAGGGGTTTGCCGAAACTGAAACTGAAAACTTGAGCAACCGAGAAAAAAAAAAGTTTTCGTGCAGATGCAAGACCCGGTGGCAATAACCCAAATTTCCACTCCGGGGAACCCTCCGGCGGCGGCGCCCTCCCAGCAGCATCATTCATTAGTCATGGCAGCGCCACAAAGCACCACAACAGGGCCTGTGACGGTGGCGCCTGATTGCCCTGTAACACTTGGTGATGGAGCGCGGGCAACCCTCGAAGTCATGAACCCTCACGACTGCGCGAAAGCTGCGATGCGGCGCGCAGTTCAGCTCGAGCTTTCTTCATCGGCCCAGAGACGAGAGAATATACAAGTCAATCATCGATGCGAAAATGGGCCAAGCCGAGACAATCGCAGCATCTGTCTTGTCTCACTTGTTACCCCAGACCCCAACTGTTGCCCCTCTGCGGGGGGGGGGGAGGAAAGGCCTTGCCGGTTAGCCGGAGCCCTAGTGGGCGGCATCTGTTGGCTTCCAGGAACGAGCAAACGCGCCGCGATTTTTTCTCTCTTTTTTTCCGCTTTCCAAAATTGCTTTTTTCTATCTTCTCTTTTCATCTAAATACAGTTCTTTTCTTTCTTGAATATAGACGAGAGCCAAAGTGACGCCGACTCTGTCGTCAGCACGTGGTAGCCAAGACACACTAGCCCGGTCGATCTACGATTCAGCCTTGACCAGGCGAGGGAACGCGAGAGGGAGAAGAAAAAGAGCAGAAGAAGCATCCTTTCCTCAGCATCCATTCGAAGCCATGGATCAGACAAACAGCGTCGAAAAGGTCGCCGTCTCGGCCGCGGACGCCGTCCCGGTGCCCGACTCAAAAGACCAGACCGACGTCGACGCCGCCGTGTCCACCAAGAAGCAATCCCTCTCCGATATTTTCACCATTGTAAGCCCTGATCCTCCTTCACACCGGCCAAAGGGATTATTTCAACAATTTTTTACAATTTTTTCTTCTTCTTCTTCTTCTTCTTCTTCTTCTTCTTCTTCTTCTTCTTCTTCTTCAACCCTCGGCTGACGTTCGGACCCCCAGTTCTGCTCCGGCTTCGCCCTCATCTCCGACGGCTACCAAAACAACCTCATGACCATGACCAATGTCCTCCTCAAGACCGAGTACCCCCGCGAGTACACCTCGGCCGTCAGCACCCGCGTCTCCAACGCGCTCCTCGTCGGCGAGATCCTCGGCCAGGTCGTCGTCGGCCTCACCTGCGACTACCTCGGCCGCAAGACCGCCATCATCGCCACCACCCTCATGATTGTCCTCGGCGGCATCCTCGCCACCGCCGCCCACGGCGTCACCATTGACGGCATGTTCTGGATGCTCACCATAGCCCGCGGCATCGTTGGTTTCGGCGCCGGTATGTCTTTCCCCCCCAACCCCCCTTCCCACTCCCTTTTCGCCTTTGTATCATCCTCCCTGCTTCTTCGGCTTGACCGTCCGCTCACTCATCCCTCCCCTCCAGGCGGCGAGTATCCCGCCGCCAGCGCCTCCGCATCCGAGGCCGCCAACGAGCACGCCCTCGCCCACCGCGGCCCCGTCTTCATCCTCGTCACCAACCTGCCCCTCTCCTTCGGCGGGCCCCTCGCCGTCTGCGTCTTCCTCATCGTCCTCTCCGCCGCCGGCGGCACCCACCTCTCCACCGTCTGGCGCGTCTGCTTCGGCTTCGGCGTCCTGCTGCCCCTCACCGTCTTCTACTTCCGCCTCAAGATGCTCAACTCCAAGCTCTACCGCCGCGGTGCCATCAAGCGCCGCGTCCCCTACCGCCTCGTCCTCCGCTACTACGCCAGGACGCTCGTCGGCACCTGCGGCGCCTGGTTCCTCTACGACTTCATCACCTTCCCCAACGGCGTCTTCTCCGCCACCATCATCTCCAGCGTCGTCGCCAAGACCCCCGGCGCCGCCGCCAGCCTGCGCAGCACCGCCGAGTGGCAGCTGCTGCTCGGCTCCATCGCCCTGCCCGGCGTCTTCCTCGGCGCCTACCTGTGCGACCGCCTCGGCCGCAAGAACGTCATGATGATTGGCTTTGCCGGCTACCTCGTCTTTGGCCTCATCATCGGCCTCGCCTACAACAAGATCGTCCGCATCACCCCGCTCTTCATCGTCTTCTACAGCCTCATGCTGAGCTTTGGCAACTTCGGCCCCGGCGACATGCTCGGCCTCATCTCCTCCGAGAGCTACGCCACCAGCGTCCGCGGCACCTGCTACGGCATCAGCGCCGCCGTGGGCAAGGCGGGCGCCGCGATCGGCACGGAGGCCTTTCGCCCCATCCAGGAGAACCTGGGCAAGAAGTGGACCTTTATCGTTGCCGCCATCTGCGGTGTCGCTGGCATCCTCGTCACGTTTTTCTTTGTGCCCAAGCTGACCGGCGAGGACCTGTCAAGACAGGATGAAAAGTTTCGGGCATATCTTCTGGATAACGGGTGGAACGGCGAGATGGGCGAGCAAGACCTGGCTGCGCTTGCCGAGGATGTGCACGACGTCGAGAGCCCATCACGAGACGATCACAACACCAAAGCCACGACGTAGTCTGGCTATTGCCACACATAAGATGTACAACCTAGACACAGCCATAATAAAGTGTTGATAAATGACAAACAAACCCCAATCATGTTGAGTTTTCCGTACAAATCATTATTTCATTCTGCTCTCCCCGATTCCTCAATCACTGCGGGCTCGGCTTCAGGCTCTTAAACCTCTTCGTGATGTTGGTAATCGCCTCCTCCACCGGCAGCCGCTCCATGGAGCTCGCGCCGTAAAAGCCATGCACGCCCCTCGTCCGCTCGAGCACGTACGCCGCGTCCTCCGGCGCCGCAATCGGGCCCCCATGGCACAGCACCAGGACGTCCTCGCGGATCGCCACGGCGGCGTCGCGGATTTCCTGCACGCGGCGCACGCAGTCGTCCAGGCTCCCGCCGCCCTCGGCGCCGATGCTCCCGCCCGTCGTGAGCCCCATGTGCGCGACCAGCACGTCGGCGCCGGCGCGGGTCATGCGGCGGGCCTCGTTGGCGTCGAAGACGTACGGCGTGGTGAGCAGGCCGAGGCGGCGCGCGGCGCGCACCATGTCCACCTCGAGCTCGTACGAGATGCCCGTCTGCTCGAGGTGCTCGCGGAAGCGGCCGTCGATGAGGCCGACGGTGGGGAAGTTCTGCACGCCCGCGAAGCCGAGGTCGCGCAGCCGCCGCAGGAACCGGTCGACGTCGAGGAAGGGGTCGGTGCCGCAGACGCCGGCGAGGACCGGGGTGCTTTTCACGACGGGGAGGACTTCTTTGGCCTGGAGGCGTGTCAGAAGAAGAAAAACAGGCGTCACAGCACTGTCCGCGCCGTTGCATTTTTGACTAGAAAGCGTGACACGGGGGGGGGCAACAGATGCTATTGCTCACCATGTCGAGGACAATGTCGTTGGCGTTGCCGTACGGCATCAAGCCCGACAGCGAGCCGCGGCCGGCCATGCGGAAGCGCCCGCTATTATATATGATGATGAGGTCGCCGCCGCCGGCCTCAACGAACTTGGCGGACAGGCCGATGCCGGCGCCGGCGCCGATGATGGGCCTGCCCTCGGCGACCTGCGCGCGGAGCTTGGCCAGGATGTCTTCTCGGTCTGTGGGAGGAGCCATTGTGAAAGGTGATGCCGAGGGATTCTGTGGTTTGAGACACGCAAAACAGATTTTTCAACAGGGGGGGAGATGCGACAGAAGTCGTGCGGCACTGTATCGCCGTTTGTTTGTTTGCCTAGTGCAGCAGATGCATGAAGTTATGAAGACGTCAGAGTGGAGTTGAGTAATGGGCCCCGGTCACAGTCAATGCTCAGCATCTGATACTGCGATCAGATACGGTGACGCGTTCTTCACGAGAAGGAAAAAAGAAGTTTAAAATCAATACAATATATGACTCACTTGCCCATTAGATTCGGATCCCTCCCGAACCTCGATTGCCGAGCGCACATCCGCGGCGGCAAACATCCTTACCCCCCCCCCCCAAAGAGTCAATTGTCACTAGCATCACGGCCTTGGTTCACCACCCGCTTATAACAACCAACAAGGATCAACACCCAGCCGCACCTAACAACCAAGCCCATACTTTATATACATACCGCCGTCATAGCTACCACTCATCTACCCCGTAGCCACTCACCCACTCATCCATCCCTCCTCCGCACCACCATCACCACCGTCATGCCCACCGTAGCCATCATCGGCACCTGCGACACCAAGCTGCGGGAGCTCCTCTTCCTGCGCGACCGCATCCGCGAGCACCACGGCGCCGTCGACACCGTGCTCATCGACGTCGGCTGGCGGGCCGCCGAGGGCCCGGACATCACCCTCCCGCAGACGACCCTGCTCGCGCGCCACGGCGACGGGCGCGACGTCTCCGCGCTGTCCCGCGGCGACTTCGTCCGGTACGTGTCCGGGTGCGCGGCGGCCGCCGTGCGCGCGCTCCACGACGCCCGCGCTATCGACGGCGTCGTCTCCGCGGGGGGGTCCGGCGGCACCTCGCTCGCGTCCGCCGTCATGCGCGACGCGCTCCCCGTCGGCTTCCCCAAGCTGCTCGTCTCCACCATCGCCGGCGGCGCCGAGACGGGCGCCATCGTCGGCGAGTCCGACATCGCCCTGCTGTACTCCGTCGTCGACATCGCGGGGCTCAACAGCGTGCTGCGCGACGTGCTCGGCAACGCGGCCGCCGCCATCGCCGCCGCCGCCGCGTCCCACCACGCCAGGCGGCAGCAGTCCTCCTCCCCCGCCGCGACGACGGCGACGAGGAGGAAGCGCCGCGTCGGCATCACCATGTTCGGCGTCACCACGCCGGGCGTCGACGCCATCCGCGCGCGCCTCGAGGACGACCACGGCGCCGAGGTCTTCGTCTTCCACGCCACCGGCCGCGGCGGCGCCGCCATGGAGCGCCTCGTCCGGGAGGGCGCGCTCGACGCCGTCATCGACCTGACCACGACCGAGATCGCCGACCTCGTCGCCGGCGGCAACATGGCCGCGCGCGGCGACCGCCTCGAGGCCGCCGCCGCCGCGCGTATCCCCGCCATCATCTCCCTCGGCGCGTGCGAGGTGGTCAACTTTGGCCCGCGCGACACCGTCCCCGCGGCGATGCTGCGGTGCGACGACGACGACGACACACGACGCCGCCCCGTCGTCGAGCACAACGCGCTCGTCACGCTCGTGCGCACGTCGAGGGACGAGGCCGCCGAGATTGGCCGCTTCATCGCCGGCAAGCTCCGCGCCGCCGCCGCCGCGGACAGGACGCAGGTCTGGATACCGAGGGGCGGGCTGAGCTCGCTGAGCGTCCCGGGCGGCGTCTTCGCGGACGCGGACGCGGACGAGGCGCTCTTCGAGGCGGTACGCGACGGGCTCCGCGGCACAGGGGTGGAGGTGGTGGAGGACGAGCGGGACGTGAACGACGCCGGGCTGGCGAGGGACATGGCTGCGGCGCTGGTGAGGATGATGGGGCCGGAGTAAGTGGGAAAAGCAAGTTGTGACGCATATCTACGCGTGTGTGTGGGAGGGCGTTGGGGGGTTTGTCGCATTGCCGTGTCTCGCAGCCATGTCAAAGCATGTGCACGGAAAAGTATGAACCTTTTATTTTTCAGAGCATCTTGTAAATGTAAAAAGTATATAATTGAAGCATATTGACGTTTGCAAAGTCAAGCGCGGGCGATTTTTATAGCTATATATTAATAAATAAAAGTCTGACGTTACAACAAGCAGTCAAGCGTCGTTGGTCTAGGGGTTAGGATTCAACTCTTCCAAAGTTGAGGCACGGATTCGAGTTCCGTACGACGCAAGATAAAATTCAATTTTTTACCCGATCCGGCTCCATACTTTTTTTTACTTCTCTCGACTATCTGCTCGAATCAACCACTTTTGCATTCTAATCAACAAGAAGACCATCACATGATTGTAGACACGACTTCTTTCACTCGTAAGTTTTCCGCGAGTAATGTCCAATCCTAGTGCTATCGCAACGCCCCCATCTCATGTCCTGAGAAAACGCCGACAGCATCTTCCTCCCTAACCATGGGAAAGTGAACCAATACAGCAGTGACTACTACCCTACACACGCCTGCTGCATACATAACCCTGAATATCCTGGTTTTCTACATACATGCCGTCAAAGCATTTGAAACCCCCGAGCATCCCACCTCACAAAACAGTATACTCACAAAAAGTAAAACACGTAATGATGTCCAAGATATATGACTAAGGCTTTTTCCCGAGTATAATAGTGATCAAGGTAAATGTCGCGTGCGCCGCGTGCGTGCAGAACATAATCTCGGTGTATCCGAGGATGTGACAAGCCTTGTATAAAGGCAAAAGAAGTGGGTATTTCTTCTCTGGCCCTTCTAGAATATAGAGGAACAATCTCGGACGTTTTCCGGTATCGGACAGCGACCGCCGTACAGAGTTGTTTTATATGCCCACCCCCCCTCAGCTCCACCCTTTCTTCCTTCACCGAAAGCCGTGGGGCGGCTCTTCCTCATGTCATCAATATGGATGGGCTGAGCGTAAAAACCAGACCAGACCAGAGTCAGGCAGAGTAGGAACGAAACTCGGGCAACTTGCGCTTTGGGCAGGAATATGCGCATCAAAACGATGCCACCCCCTCCCTCCCTCAGTGACTCTGACAGGTGTTGATATCTCGGGGTCAAGCCCACGGCGACGCAAGCGTTCAGGTGACTAGCAAACCAACACGCCACTTGGCGCGCCATTCACTCTCGTGACAAGCTTGCCTGTCTCGTAGTACCCATGTAGTATTTATGCGCATGGCGTCAACTAGAGTATAATGTGCCTACCAATGCAATCAACTGAGGGACAATGTATTGTCGTGTAAACAACGCGAAAGAGTGTATAAATTCCTCTCCATGTCTAGCCTAGGCTCCATAATCTTATGCTCAAAACCGACAATCGCTGTGCAAGGGCTTTTTGTGCCAAAACAAAACAGAACCTCCCAGACGTGTTTCCCTAATGACCTGGATATTCCAAACGCCAGCTCGAGTAAAAAAAAAAACGAGCGCAAACACCGAAACAAGAAATGACAAAGAAGATGAGTAAAGCAAAAACAAAAAAAAAAAATAAAAAAATCTAAGAGTACAATTGACAAAGATGCCAGCTCTGGCATGGAAGCCAGTAGCGCAACCAAACCAATACCAATTGCGTAGATATAAAGGAAAGAGAGGGGAAATAAACCGGGGGTGGGGGGGGGGCAAGGAGAACCCGGTAAGGTAGATAGATGTTTTTTGGTGAAGAAGCTGGCGTCCTCCGGCAAGCCCAAATTTGTCGGGTCTTATTAGAAATAGTAGTATTGGGTGCAAAGGTGCGTTAATGTGGAAAGGAATGATATGGACAAAAAAGCGCTCCGACGCAGAGATCAAGATCAGTCGTCAAGTACCATGCTGTTGTCGTCCTCAACCGTGTATGCCAAGTGCGACCAGACACGCCAGTGCAAGACACCCAGGTGGGCTAGGCGGATGGCTACGTCCTCGATCCTGTCCTCATAGCTCGACTCCCGACTGGCAGCGGTGCTCTGGGCGCGAGCGCTGTTAGCAGCAGAGAAGAGGCCGACTCCGGAGAGGGGGCTGTACTGCTGTACTCGAATGCCAATCTCGGACATGAGGTGGGCATGGACCGACTGTTCCACCTCCTTGTAGAGGGACGACTCGGGATCCCCGACCGTGGCGACAAACTTCTCCTCGAAAGCGTTGAGCATGCTGGCCGGGGCGCTCGTGTGGCGGAAAATCTGAAGAGCAATGGATGACGAGGCTGATCGCCAGCGGCTCGAGGGCCGCTGGCCAGGGGAAGCCGAGCCCAACAGGGCGACCAGGGAGCGGTATAGGTTGCGGGCCTTGTTCTTGGACTCGCTGCTCTCGGGCGCCACATAGCTGGGCATGTTCAGAGACGAGCGGGCAGAGGAGGACGTGGAACCGGCAGGGCTCATGTTCAGGCTCGAGGGACGGGACGTCTCCAGGGGCGTGTTGAAGTCGAAATCGGTACCCTCCGAAGCGGCAGAGGAGTGGCGAACGGTATCCTGGTCCAGCACGGGAGCAGTGAAGAGACCGGTGGCGTTATATCGACCGATGCACTCGAGATCCTCGTACATTCTCATGCATATTTGCAGGTTGACGGCGTCGCAGATGTCAGAGCGCAGCTTGTGGATGCGCTCCTCATCAAAGAGAAACGTGTTGGGGATGCGCTTCTCCGTCGACGAGGGAAGCAGCATGTGAGTGAGAGCCTCGAAGAAGACGCCCGTCTCGCCAAAGGTAGCCGTCGAGCCGTTCATGGTGCCGGCGAACCGTGCATCGGCGTTTCTGTACCACAGCTTGGAGGCGGCGATGTCAAGCTTGCCGGAGTTGACACGCTTGTTGAAGAACTTGGACTCGAACTGGACCGTGTCCTCGATGAGAAGCGAGCGAAGGCAGCGAATCTGATGGTTGGCCACGTCGAGCTTCATGGCTTCGAGGACGCTAAGGAGGCTTCGCATACCGCTGACGAGCTCGTCAAGATCCAGATTTTGGTTACCGGCGCTTAGCTGTTTGTACATGGCATCGACCCAATCGTCCCGCATAGGGGCGCAGTGGGACTTGAGAACGTGAGACAGCCACTGGGCGAGCTTTTCGAGGTCGGCAACGCCCTTGTGGAACTGCTGCATGAGCAGCTCGACGTTGAGGCCCTCGTCGATGAAGTGACGGTCGCGCTGGGGCACGAGGGTCTGGATGATGCCCTTGACGGCGTTGAGCAGACTGGGAAGGGTCCAGTCGTTGCCGTGGCCGTGCTGCGCGTAGAAGCCGTCACGATCCGTGATGAACATGGTGAGCTCCGTCTTGAGCGAGCGCCAAAACTGATTTGCCCGCTCCTGCTTCCTGCGGCCCTTTTCGCCGTCGAGATTCGGTCTGAAGTGTAATTCGGGGTCGAAATTGATGTCATGACGAAGCTTGGGGTTGTGAATGATCTTGGCCACGTCGAGTTCGCTCAGAGTCGCGCGAGTGACGGGGGGCTCGACAGGATGCTGTTTGCAGACCTTGGAGCTGCTGCCGATAGCAGCGTGGGAAGCAGGACTGGACAGCTCCGGCTGAGGAGTGGATGTGCGGGAGAGATTGTCATCTCTGGCGGCCAGCGAGGCGCCGGCGGAGGATGAGGTGGCGCGGGGTGCGGACTCACACCTCCGGGGTGACTCTTGCGAGGGCTGTGCTTGGGTTGCCGTTTTTTGCTCGTCCTGGGCAGGCTGTGTGCTCTCGGGTCTGGGTTCGCCCTCGCCGCTAGGTGCTGAAGTAGAGAGACTGCGTCGAGAGCGCTCGACGGGCCCTGTGCCTTGGTCTCCGACCATGATTATGGCGTATAGAAAGATTTGCCCGTGAAGAGGAATGAGAGGATAGAAATCGAGAGATGAGTGGCGGGATTGTGGAAAGCACCACCTGCAAAGGACAAACGCGTTAGCAAAGAATTGCCGACCAGACTTCTAGTGTAAGCAGTTATTGTATGACAGCGGGGCTGTGCATGGGACACGGTGTATAGCAACTAGAGCGCAGCACCGAGGTTTCGCAGAATTTCGTATCTGAGGCTGTGAGTGGGAAGGAGGTTTGACCAGAAGACAAACACGTTTGGTGAGGCAAGTCGGATACCGCTAGATTTGATACATCTCGTCTAGTCTCGTTTTTTTTCTTTTTTTTTTTCCCGGGAAACCTCGTGCATACCACCTTGTTGCTGTTTTTCTTTTTCCGAACCCAAAAGAGAACAAAGTATAGGAGCGATGATGCGGGTGCAAATTAGATAGATGGACCTACTATTTGACGGAGTTTGCTGTAGCTCGGCAGTTGATTAGCTCAGCTTGAAGGAGTAGGACCGCTGATGATGCCGTCGGGCGCTGGCGCTGGGCCAGTGAAGTGACGAGTAACGAGAACGACTGTGCGATGGCAAGCACCGGGAATTGTGAGAAAAGCGACTGCGGCGAATCGACGTGGCGAGACTGGAAATATGAGGTATCGTAGGCGTTGTTCGATTTTGGTGGGGGTCTGGGCTGTTGGTTGCAGTTGGTTCGAGTATGAGTAAGCGAAAATGAGGTGGGTGAGCCAATGTCGGTTGCAACGGCGAAAGACCGGAATCGGAGAGACTTGATTCCTCTTTGACTCGATATATAGCCGTGGTGTTGTGTGAACGTCGGGATTGATGGGACGGAGTCGAAACTTCTGAAAGTGACGGCGTGAGATGAACGAGAAGAAGTGGTGTTTAGTAGACGAGACGGGCGTCAGACCGAGGGGAGAGGAGGAAGGAAAAGGTAGGAAGAAGTGGAAGGAGGGAAGAAGGGAAAGAAAAGAGGTGCGAGGAGATTGTAGATATGGGGAGTAGAGAGAGGCTAAAGGCAAGGGGTCCGCCCGCCGTAGGAAGGGGAGAGTGGGTGTAAGAGAAGGGTTAAAGGGAAAGAAGAAGTAAAAAAATAAATATAATTAAATAAGAGAGAGAGAGAGAGAGGGGGGGGGGAAGAGACAGAAGTAATGAAAAGGGACCTAGAAATTAAATAGGTAGAGACTACGGTAGAGTGAGTAGCAAGTACAGCAGTAGGTGAGCAACTGACTCTGAGAGTCTGACTCTTGCTGGTTGGTGTCGGACGGACGCCCCCTTTGGCGAGAGAGAAAGGAAAAAAAAGCGAGCCCAAGCCAAGGGGAAGTGAGAAGGGGGGGGTGTTTGGTGTTGGGGGGGTTTGGGGGAGTGGGGGTAGGTGTGAGAGCAAGAAGAAATAGGCTCAAACGGGGGAGAGGGGGGGGGGGAGAGGTCCGGGAGGGAAAAGATAGAAACATTGTGTCTGTTCCGTAATACTGGAAAAGGAAGAAACATGGGAAAGCTGTAGGGGCCTTCTTTCTTTTGGTTCAGTACAGGTACCTCCTAGTTGAAAGGTGGGTTTCGGGGAGGGGAAGGGGGGGGGGTAAGGCGAACGTGCAATCGGGATGGGCCTTTTTTTTCTTTTTTGCTCATCAACAGAGTGCCATGACAAGGGGGTGCTGTATTTCAGTGTGATGCACTGTAGGTAAGGGGGGGGGGGGAGAGGCAGCGCAC
>JAFEME010000210.1:0-46198 GCA_018831755.1 Niveomyces coronatus | reverse complement strand
GGGCTGCCCATCCAAAGCGGAGGTCGACTGGGCTGAACCACCCTAATCAAAACGAATTAGTACCTGCACCCATCGCGCAGTGCATGTACCCTGGCAGCGCACACAGTGAGTGCTAGTACATTGGTAGGTCGGTACCTATGCGACACAGGCTCTTCTCCCTGATGAACCCCTGCCTGCGGCGGCGGCCCTTCGGATTCTCCTTTTCCTTGTCCCATTCAGCTTTTTCCGCTTCCTCATCATTCCCATTTTCTCGTATTATTTTTCTTTTACCCGGGGGCCACGCGGTGTCTGACGTGTTCATTTTCTTCAGCTTCATTTTATTCAATATATTGTCTTTTTTTTTTTTTTTAATTCATTGATTCATTCATAGACTCACGTCTACTGTCCACGTCTCGCACGCGAAACATCGGAAATAAGAGAAGGAAAAAAAAAAGAAGCCCGGTGCAACGTCTGAGCGCAGATCGTCCCATCCGTCAAACCCAACCAAAGGGCGCATACTCGGGTGTCTCGTGCCCTTCTTCATTCACGTCTTTCTTCATTGTCCCCGCCACTTGCCGCTCAGAACCGCGCAGCAGACACCACATCGCACTTCCGTCGCCTGCCATGACCTCAAAATCAGCTCTTCCCGTGACGGAAAAGCCGTCCGCCGGGGCGGGATCCGGCATTCACCCCTCGCTCTTTATCCTGTGCGTTGTCTAGTCAGGGCGAACAGCTCTCCAGTGCAGCGACTGCTCGGTTTTCTAACTGATATTTAATTCCTGGACAGAAACTGGATCCTCTTCTCCAATGCGACGATTCTCTTCAACAAATGGCTTCTTGATACTGCTGGTTTCCGTAAGTAGCGGCTTCCGTCCGTCCCGCGTCGTTGCATTCGACGTTAACTAACTTTGACCTTTTCTTTGCAGGATACCGTACGTCAGATTCTCGTCGAGCTTCAACAATGCATCCCTGCTCTCCCCTGTTCCTCAACAATTCGCTAATAGACTGACGCTCGCAGCCATCATTCTCACCTGCTGGCATCTCATCTTTGCTTCCGCCGCGACCCAGATACTCGCTCGAACCACGCACCTGCTCGACAGTCGCAAGTCCCTCCCCATAAACGGACGCGTATATATTCGCACCATTGTTCCGATCGGCGTTCTCTACACTGGCTCTCTCGTCTTTTCTAATCTCGTCTACCTATACCTCTCCGTCGCCTTTACTCAGATGCTCAAGGCCGCATCGCCCGTCGCCGTTCTGTTCACCTCGTGGGCCTTTGGAGTCGCCGAACCAAACCTGGGCAAGTTTCTCAACATTCTAGTCATTGTTGTCGGCGTCGCCATTGCTAGCTTTGGCGAAATCAACTTTTCCTTGATCGGCTTCACCTATCAGGTCCTCGGCATCGTCTTCGAGGCCGTTCGCCTCATCATGATCCAGGTCATGCTCACCGCCGAGGGCATGAAGATGGATCCTCTGGTCGCGCTCTACTATTATGCTCCCGTCTGCGGCTTCTTCAACATTTTTGTCGCGCTCTTTACCGAGATTCCGAGGTTTCAATTCGAAGACTTAGCCAACACAGGCTTCACCGTGCTATTCCTCAATGCTAGCGTTGCTTTTATGCTCAATATTGCCAGCGTCTTTCTTGTACGTTGCCTTACTTGGAGACACATATGATTCGTAAGCTGACATCTAGTTATAGATTGGTAAAACATCAGGCCTCGTCTTGACTCTTACTGGCATTCTGAAAGCCATATTGCTCGTCGCCATCTCGGTTGTCATTTGGAAGACGCCAATCACTTTGCTACAAGCGCTCGGCTATAGCATCGCCCTCTTCGGCCTCTCTTACTATTCGCTCGGCTTTGACAACATTGTCAAACTCTATAATAACTCTTCCGCTTACATGTCTGCGGTAATGAATTCGTACAATGCCGTCCCAGGCTCTTCCGAGTCCGTGCGAGGGGGCCTGTTGACAAAACGCTACATTGTTTTTGGCAGTGCTGCCCTCGGCTTCTTTCTCGTATCTGCCATTTTCGTCATATGGTTCAACTCTGTGCCCACGCCGACCCCATTTGGGATCAGCTAGGGCTTTTTACGTTTGGATATGACGGTGTTTATATAGGTGTATTCGGGTCGGCTCTATTTATTTATTTATTTACTTATTTATTCTGGCAAAGAAGAAGCGATGAGGTCGCACGAAATATTGGTAATGCTACATAGAAAAAAGACAATAATTTACAGTCAAGACGACAATATTTGGTTGCCCTCTACGTCCCATGACGCAAGAAGGGCTATGGTAAAAGTGGTGGTGACGGGCATTGTGCGGGGAATCCCAGTGGAGAGGTGACATATTACCACGGCAAGATCCGAGACGCGGAGCCAGACAGATAGATCGGCAGGGGGGGGGGGACAAAGTTTAACTGAGAGTGCTTTGTGACGTCTTTTTTTTTAAGTTCTTCCGCTCAATACCTGAATTAGGCTGGCCTGAGCTCAATCGATTGGCTCGAGATTATAGATATCTGACGTAGAATAGGTATGGATCACCGCCGTTCCGGTATGTTGGTCACTTG
Source organism: Niveomyces coronatus (assembly GCA_018831755.1). Classification (NCBI taxonomy): domain Eukaryota; kingdom Fungi; phylum Ascomycota; class Sordariomycetes; order Hypocreales; family Cordycipitaceae; genus Niveomyces; species Niveomyces coronatus. Next base: position 43,652 of record JAFEME010000210.1, on the reverse strand, counting down.
GTAGCTAGGTCTTGCACTCTGTTTTATAAAATGGTCCACCTCTGTCAGGCGCGAAAGAAAGGGGGGGGAGAGAGTTGATTCAGTCTCTAGACAAAAGATGCGTGGTTGAACCATAAAAAGAGAATTGTAGCAAAAGAAAAATTTTGAATTGACAAAAAGCTCGGAGCCGGGATCGAACCGACGACTTCAGGATATTTTGGCGTGTGGGATCCACTTCGCTGCAATCCCGTACTCTACCACTGAGTTATCCGAGCTTGTCAGTGGACTAGCAAATAGATTATATATAGCCCATCCTCATCAGTGACATCTTATCGCATAAATTGTACATAATGTCCTACGTCAATGTGGGGTTGCTTATACAACCCACAGTTACTCAGGTAAGGTTTTAAATCCAGGGGTCGCTAAAACGTTGAAGTCTATAGAAGAAAATAAAAACAACATTAATAAGAACTGCTCAATTCATTAATAAACATATGCTCCATTAGATTTTTAAAAATGGTTCTTTTGGTCTTTTTATACATGTACTTGGAAAGCTTACCGTCAGCGCTAGAAAAAAAAAAGGAACTATAACGAACAAGACGCCCAGGTCAAAAAAAAGGCCAAAAGCAATGAGCTCGGGACCGGGGTCGAACCAGCGACTTCAGGATAACTTTTACTGCGACGTACTCCAAACGAGAAAATCACTGCAATCCCGCACTCTACCACTGAGTTACCCGAGCTGACTGCGCAGGGCGGCGAACAGTAAACGGCATATCAAGTTGCGCAGCGGAGAACATGCCACATACCATCGCGACACTACACGAGAGACGGATGTATTGTGAATAGGGCACGAGGCATACGCTGTATAGAACACTGGTAAATCCGTAATGCTTGTCGAGTCAATTAGTGCGTCTCATAGAATGGTCGGTTCGACCGCGAGACTCGACAGTTGGCCGTGCTTGTAGGCGGTACCTGCATAACTTCCTCCCGATTGGCCTGGGAACATGATTCTCGCAAGCTTACCATCCCCCCATCCCCTATCGCAGTCTGAATGATATGTTTCTCCAGGTGTCGGTGTGCGTTGCGGTCACTGTTCTCGCCGTGGCTGTTTCGGTCCAATTCCTCTTGTTCATCCTGCGCATGTGGACTGGGCTCCACGGACTGGCGATCTTGTACGTGTTGTGCTTGTGCGTTTTGGCTGATGGCTGATGTGGCTGGTGGCACTGTGTTGGTCTTCTTTGCACTGTTGCTCTTTTTTTGTCCTATTATTTTCTTATTTATTTATCATCGCTTTTATTTTTATCTTCCTTAGACGGTGCTCACAATCGAATAAATCTTCGAAAATAATGTCAATAGGACAGCTCTAGTAGCAGCCAAGCATAAATATGACTCTTTCTAATGTTGCATCAATACTTGACTAGAAGCCTTGGCGACCACTATAGTACCTCGTTTTTCACGCTCTCTATGCTGCCTGTTAGACCGATCTCTTTGATTTTAGACACCACCAGCAAAAAAAGGTGGGGCAACGATCGATCGTAATAACCACGATTGACTAGAGGCAGCGGCACCTATAGCTACAAATGTGCACATTATATACTACTTATAGTATAGGTCGACTTAAGGAGCATAGGCATAATAAATTATAGAGATACTAATCTAAAGAAGATCAAAATATTATAGCGCTTTTTTACTAGCTAGTATTAAATATTTTATATGTATAATATTATTAAAATAGTCTATAATTATTAAAATATATATTTATATAGAAATAAGTAATATATCTAGCTTAGTATATAACTTTAAATAGAGGTTTTTTATAATAAATTATTTTAAAGCTTTATTTATCTAGTAAAGACTAATAGTTTTAATTTTTATTCTTATTTTCTATAGAATTTTATTATAGTAAATTAAAGCTCGAGATTTTAAAATAAAATAGGCTAGAAATATTAAAAAATAAGTAAATCTATATAATAAGCATGAAAAAAACTTATAATATATATCTTTATATTTAGCTATAAAAACTTAAAAAAATAGTGCTTAGGTGTCAAAAGTAGGATGATCACAGACCAAATGTACTATAGGGGTATAGGTACCATACACTAGTGCCGTGTGTAGCTGGCGTCCATGAGCCTTCCTGGCTAGCATGCTAGTATGCCTTGTACAGAGCCTAGAGGTGGAGAGGTACGGAGTACAGCAATACCTGGTATCGGACCCACGCACCAACCAACTTGTCAACCAACTACTACAGTAAAAGCACAGTAGGCCGACCCTCTCATCCGAGCCCTATCATCTCACATCTCATCTCTGACCTTGTCTCTCCAAGGCACCGGCGGCCTCCACCCCTCCTTGCATTGTCAAAACATTGTATTTCAACACTCCGCCAACAACCAGCACCAGCTAAGCTCGCCTGACTACTCGCTTTGTCCAACGAGGCGCGCGTTCCTCGGTTACATTGCGCCTTACTAGTAGTCGTACTTTTTTCTGGTCCCCCCCCTTCCCCTTCCAGCCCCTCACCTCACCGCTCGATAAGAAATCAGCAGCCGCTTCCAGCACGCGCCTAGTCGATCGCTCAGTCGCCACATCATAAAATTCATATCTTCCTGCGCACTCGGGAGTTTTTCCTCTTCTCAAACTTTCTGCGAACCCTCTACATTGTCGTCGCGCTGCCGCTTTCCCCGCCGTCGCAGCCATGGACGCCGAGCGCGCAACCGCCGAGGAGCGGCGCAAAGAGCAGGTCGACAAGGCTATTCGCGCCATCCAACAGAAGAAGCCCGTTCCCGAGATTGACTTCACGATCCATACGATGGAGGATGGCACCCAAGTCAGTACTATGGAGCGCGTATGCAAAGGTAAGCGCAGCTCGGATCTTCATTGGCGTGCACGTATTGCTCCACGCCAGACCATCAGGGGCATAGTTTCTAGAGACGCTCACGAAATGCAGCGCCTCATAGTGATGATGTACTGACCGCTTTGGCTCCCACCAGACGTTCAAGCCCCGGCCACGGCCAAGCCGACCGACGAGCAATTCTTCTCGGATAGCACTCACACCAAACCCAACATCAACTTTCTTAAGCAACATTTCTATCGCGAGGGCCGATTGACAGAGGAGCAGGCTCTTTTCATCCTCAAGACTGGCGCCGATGTTTTGCGCTCCGAGCCTAACCTGCTCGAGATGGACGCCCCCATCACCGTCTGCGGCGACGTCCATGGCCAGTACTACGACCTCATGAAGCTCTTCGAGGTTGGCGGTGACCCTGCCGAGACCCGCTACCTCTTTCTTGGGGACTACGTCGACCGTGGATACTTTTCGATCGAGTGTGTCTTGTACCTCTGGTCTTTGAAAATTCACTACCCCAAGACGCTGTGGCTTTTGCGCGGCAACCACGAATGCCGTCATCTAACCGATTACTTCACCTTCAAGCTCGAATGTAAACACAAATACTCAGAGGCGGTGTACGAGGCTTGCATCGAGGCTTTCTGCTGCTTGCCTCTCGCCGCAGTCATGAATAAACAGTTCCTCTGCATTCATGGCGGTCTTAGCCCCGAGCTGCATACCCTCGACGATTTGCGAAGTGTAAGACTTACCGCTCACTCTGCGCACACCGTTCTCTGAAGCCATCTTTGCTAATTCTGTTCCTTCTCAAGATTGACCGATTCAGAGAGCCCCCGACGCAGGGTCTCATGTGTGACATATTATGGGCTGATCCCCTCGAGGACTTTGGGCAGGAAAAGACTAGCGATTACTTCCTGCACAACCACGTTCGAGGCTGTTCATACTTCTTCTCGTATCCAGCGGCATGCGCATTCTTAGAGAAGAATAACTTATTATCAGTCATCCGCGCCCACGAAGCCCAAGATGCCGGTTATCGAATGTATCGCAAGACGAAGACGACCGGTTTCCCCAGCGTCATGACGATATTCTCTGCCCCGAATTACCTCGACGTGTATAACAACAAGGCCGCGGTTCTAAAGTACGAAAATAATGTCATGAACATTCGCCAATTCAACTGCACCCCTCACCCATACTGGTTGCCCAACTTTATGGACGTCTTCACGTGGTCGCTACCTTTTGTGGGCGAGAAGATTACGGATATGTTGATAGCAATTCTCAGCACATGCTCGGAGGAAGAACTCAGAGAGGAAACGCCCTCGTCTACCTCTCCCGGCGGCGTATCTCCACCGGTGGTGGCTACGCCCGATGATCCCAACTCCACCGAGTTCAAGCGCCGCGCTATCAAGAACAAGATTCTGGCCATTGGTCGCATGTCAAAGATGTTCCAAGTCCTGCGAGAGGAGTCAGAGCGTGTGACAGAACTTAAGACGGTCAGCGGCGGTCGACTGCCTGCCGGGACCCTGATGCTCGGCGCGGAGGGTATCAAGAAAGCTATCAGTTCTTTCGAGGACGCGCGGAAAGTCGACATACAAAACGAGCATCTGCCACCAAGTCACGACGAGGTCGCCAGGCATCAAACGGAGGAACGAACTATTGCTGTGCAAAAGGCCGTTCACGAGGCGGACAATGACAAGAAGCTTCACCAGCTGTCAAGACGACTCAGCACGTAAGCATTGCCGTATCACGCAAGAGTCGTAAGCCGTAATTCTGACTAACAGCGTTAATAGGGATCGAAAGCCATCTCGTTCCTAAGGTAGAGTAATTGGTGTGAATAGGAGCACAAGTTGCTCATGATGACTATGTGGAATACAATGATTGAAATCCCACTCGGGCATTTCGAAACGCGTCATACGCCCAGAATTCTTTGCCAATCAGCAGGCTGGTTCTGATGAATAAATAAGAAATGGGTGGGTGGACAAGGCGTGTAATCCGCCATATGTAGCGTGATAGCCGTACATCGTATTAAAAGTAGCAGTATTTGGAAACACGAGCAAGACAAGAATGTTTTCTGAGCAGTGCGGCTCAAGATCAGCATGTGCAGGTGCCTACTGTCTCGCATTTCGCAGGGCTCGGCTGAATACAGGGAGCACTGTGCAAAGAGCCTTGTTTGAAGCCGCATTACCTAGTCGACGCCTGCCGTTCGTCACAACACCTTTTGCGCCAATTCAAATAGATCAAAGAAGGCCTCTCGGTCTCGTTCAATCTTGCCCAAACCGAGCCCGACAACGAGCGTGCGCCGGTCGTCGGGATTACGTAGCGAGAGGTAGCTGGCAATCTGCGCGGCGTAGAGCTGGCCCATCGTCTCGCGGTCCTCACCCCCTCCGCCGAGCAACGTCTTAGGCGTGAGATGCGTGGCGGGGAGAAGACCGTTGGCGGCGCTGGGGAGCGTCATGTCGACACTGCCTGCGGCTGAGGCCGTGAGGGGGACTTGAACCTTTAGATTGGGTGTTAGATCCCGGCGACGCTCGACGACGGGGAGGAGGATAAGAGGCTCAACTACCCATTGTGACAATCTCCCCTCCTGGCTGGCCGTGAATAGAATGCGGTCTGAGTAGTTTGTCGACGTCACTTCCGTTACGGCTCCATTGACAGTACCCGTCGTCGTTTGTCGTTTGGCTGGGTATCCCTCTCGTCGAATGCCTGCCTCGGCCATTGTCGTATGCCTTTGCGTTGAACTCTAACGCCGGGGATGGAAGCCTCACACAAACGGTGATCGTACAATAGGCTCGCCCCGCACTAATCCTATCTTAGTTCGAGACATCTGCGGTCAACAGTGGCAGAACGGAGCCCCACTAAAATTTCTAGGTACGGCGCGGCTAAAGAATGGACATTGTCTAAATAGTAGATGTTCAGTCGGCAGAATATTCGACAGTTGTAGTCTCCGAATTCGAGCTAGAGTGACCCGTACTACGTCAAGATGGGCAAGTTCGTGCCTAGACAGCGCAAGCACAGGGTGCTTGCGCGCGAGCGGGCGAAGGAGAATGGCCGCCACGAGGTCGAGGACTCGAACAAGGAAATCATCGATTCGGCCGACAAACAGGCAGTTGAGGCAAAGCGAGCGCGCCTAAAAGACGAGCTCAAGCAAGAGGCCGGGAAGATGAGTTCGAAAAAGGCTAAGCGCCTCGAAAAATACATCGACAACAAGCTGCGCAAGGATGAGAATCGGGAACTGCTGGCTAAGCTGGCAGCTAGCAAAGTCGATACGAGCTTGTTCAAGAGCAGCAAGTCTCTCGGCCAAGGGCGTGAAACCAAGAAGCAGAGCCTATCGCGAGCTCTAAGGGAATCAAGAGCTGGCATTGACGGTGGGGAGGAGCTACTAGAAGAGCGACGCGAGGCGGCGGAATCTGAGGACAGCGACACATATGCGGAATCGATTCAACCATCAAATTCTGTGCCTCCAGCCGCAAGTACTGTCGGAAAGGAAGGGGACGGCGTAGGCAAGCCTAGTAACGCGCAACAAGTGACAGTAGTTGGGTCCGGCTTGAAGCGGCCGCTAGAGTTGGACGAAGATGGAAAGCTCATAATACAAAAGAGACAGAAAAGAGGCGGCATCAAGTCTAAGGCCTTGACCGCAATGGAGCAACAGGCCGCATTAGATGAAAGCGGAAGCGATGCCGATGAGTGGAATGGATTTAGCGACGAGGACGGGCAAGACGGAAATGATAGCCAAGACGATAAGGAGGAGACGGATGATCAGGACGACCGCGATAGCGACGAAGATGACGACCATGATGAAGATGATTCAGCCGAAAGAGGCTCGCAACGATCCTCAATATTCAAGGCGTGGGCCACACAACAGCGCAATGAAGCTTTAGGCTTCACACCTCACGATGCCACAACTACAAACATGGCAATACCGAAGCCCGAGAACTTTGTGCCGCGCGCGCCAGAGCAGGAGCCATTGCCGATGGAGCTCCAACCAACGAAGAACACTAACAGAAAAGCTTACAGTGTAAATGTCACGAGAACATTGGAAATGCAAGAGGCGCGTCTGAAACTACCCGTGGTCTCTGAAGAGCAGAAACTGATGGAGGCTATTCATGATAATAATATCGTCGTGATTTGCGGCGCTACAGGCTCTGGAAAGACCACGCAAGTTCCGCAGTTTCTCTACGAGGCAGGTTACGGAGCCGCTGGTTCGGAGACGCATGGCATGATCGGAATAACTCAGCCGCGTCGAGTTGCTGCTGTAAGCATGTCTCGGCGTGTTGCGGATGAACTTGGAGATCACTCTTCAGCCGTTGCCTACCAAATCCGATTCGAGGGCAGCGTCGATGATAAGACTGCTGTCAAGTTCATGACTGATGGTATCTTGCTGCGCGAGACTGCCCAAGATATCACACTCAAGAAGTACTCCGCCATCATCATTGACGAAGCGCACGAACGAAGCGTCAACACGGACATCTTGATTGGCATGCTTAGTAGAGTAGTCAAGCTCCGCGCGGAGCTAGCGGAGGAAGATTCCACGATCAAACCACTCAAGCTCATTATCATGTCTGCGACTCTTCGAATTGAGGATTTGACAATGAACCCGAATCTTTTCCCCACGCCGCCTCCAGTGCTCGAAGTAGAGGGGAGACAGCATCCCGTCACGATGCACTTTGCCCGCAAAACCCACCACGATTATGTCGAGGACGCTTTTCGAAAAATTAGCCGTGGTCACAGAAAGCTGCCGCCTGGTGGTTTCCTGGTGTTCTTGACGGGCAGAAACGAAATTCTGCAGCTCGGTAAGAGGCTCAAGACTGCCTTTGGCGGTCCGAAATCTGCGGAGGGACCGAAAGTACGGATATCCGCGTCGGAGGCGCCAATGGAGGTGGAAGATCTTGATCTGGGTGATGTGGATACCAATGATGCCCACAATGAGCTTGCTGATATCTTATTCGACGGCGAGGGAGAGGAAAACGAGTTTGAGATTGAAGACGAGCAAGAGGCTGCACCCTTAAAGGCGCAGATACTCCCGCTCTACTCCCTACTTCCAACTCGAGATCAGATGAGGGTATTCGAACCACCTCCGGAAGGCACCCGACAAATAATCCTTGCCACCAACGTAGCCGAAACCAGTCTAACCATTCCAAGCACGCGATTTGTGTTCGATTGTGGTCGAGTCAAAGACCGAAGATTCGACCGTCAGAGTGGTGTTCAAAGTTATGATATTGGCTGGATTAGCAAGGCCAGTGCGAATCAGCGCGCAGGTCGCGCAGGACGCACGGGACCGGGCCACTGTTACCGGCTGTACTCATCTGCTGTTTACGAGCGAGACTTTGCCGAATTTGCCGACCCTGAACTGCTTCGTATGCCAATAGAAGGCGTCGTGTTGCAGCTCAAGTCGATGAGCATCCAGAATGTGGTGAATTTCCCTTTTCCCACGCCGCCTGATCGTCAAAGCCTCGCCACCTCTGAGAAATTATTGGAGTATCTCTCTGCCACCTCGTCAGCAGGCCAAATAACGCAAGTCGGGCAGACCATGTCCATGTTTCCCCTATCTCCACGTTTCGCGCGAATCCTACTAGTAGGACACTTGCATGACTGCTTGCAATATACTATTGCCTTGGTGGCCGGGCTGTCGACCGCCGAAGTATTTCTGCCGGAGGCTCAGGCCGTGCCGACTCTGGCAGCCCCCGAGGACGGCGCCGTCCGTACAAATGCCGATGTCATGGCCGAGACGAAGCAGGCCAATGCGCGGCGCCTGTTCAACGAGGTCCATCGCAACTTTTGCTACCTCGATGATAAATCAGACGCCATCAAGCTGCTCCAAGCAGTAGCAGAGTTTGCGCACGAACCGACTGAGGCCTGGTGCGAGAGCCATTTCGTACGCTTCAAGGTGCTCAAGGAAATTCAGCAGCTGCGCAAACAGATCACAGACCTGCTGCGCGCAAACATCCCGGCTTTTGCCAGCCTCCAGTACCGGGATAAGCTCGATCCTCCGTCCGCGAAACAGGTCTCTGCGCTGAAGCAGATGGCCGCCGCAGGATTCGTCGACCAGGTGGCGATCCGCGCTGACCTCGCCCCCGTGCCACCCGAGCAGCACCGTAGGCCCAGACGCGCGATCGACGTGCCGTACGTGCCGCTGATTCCGCTGCGCGGCGGCGCCGAGGAGAGCGGACTGGTGCACATCCACCCAACATCGCCAATGGCACACCTGAGCACGCTGGAGTGCCCGGAGTTCATCATCTACTCGTACTTGCAGCGCGTATCGACGGGCGGCGACGAGTCGAAGCGTCCGAAGACGAGAATGCACGCGCTGACTGATGTGTCGGGAGCGCAGCTGACGGGCCTGGCCAAGGGCACGTCGCTGCTGACGTACGGCAAGCCCATCAAGGAGATCCGGGCGCCGTCGGCGGGCATCGATGCGGGTGCGACGCGCGAGTGCTGGGTGGTGCCGTATCTGCGCGCGGAGAATACGGGGGGCCTGGGATGGCCGCTGCCTGCCAAGAAGGTGAAGCAAAGAAAAGTCGCGGGCAAGGGATGGGTGGTGGAATGAGGTAGAAGACACGTGAACTTGCGGTAGCAGCGTTTGACGGTGTTGTAATGAAAGGACGGGCTGGGTTTTTGTATGTGAGGTAGACTATGAATGGGCATATATATACTTTGCGTTTGAAGATTTGTCAGAATGGCATAGGCGCAAGGTTGAGCCGTGAGTAAAGGAATGTTTTGCAGCAGTTTGTTATATTACCGATGCATGAAGTCTGTTGGCGCAAGCCTGCTACTTGTCTGACGGTCCCGGTAATATCAAGTTGCTATCGAAGACGGATAAGCCACACCATCGACGCGGCTGTCTGCTAAGCTATAGTGATGACACATCACGGATCACACATCACAGAGGAGATATTTGACCTAATATTATTCGAGTTCCTCTATATACTCGGGAAACTAACTTTGTTGACTTGCTCGCCGAGACTCGTTTAGTGAAAATGGGGGATATCATTGATGATTGCAAGTCCTGGTTAACCTGCAGCGAGTATAGATCGCCAAGTATACAAAAGTGAACATACTAGAACGGATAGAGATGAAGTCGATACTCCATAGAAGAAACAGAAACAACGCCGATACTCCAGCCATGCAAGTTTCCCAAGTCTATCATGCCGTCGTCGGCGTGCGCGTCGCACCACCGAGTTTGCTCTTTTTTCGCTTCGGCTTCGGCATCGTCGCCGACCGCGGCGCCTTCTCCGTCTTGCCGCTATTCTCCTTCTTGTCGTCCATCTTGGTGTTGATTCGCGGCGGCCCGGTCATGGAGTTGATGCCCGTCGGCCCCGCCGCGGCACTGTCGTTGACGTCCACCGCCGTGACCGGCTTGCGCCCTGTCGACGAGAGGTGGAACTCGCCCGGCCGTCCTGTGATGGGGATCTCGTCGAGGTACTCGCCGCCGTGCTTCATGTGTGCCCAGAACGACTCCTCTGCCGAGCGCTCCAGCGACAGCTCCTCGAGACTGCTGGGCGCAACCGCCGAGCCGCTGCCGTCTTTTTGTTCCTGGTTGCGTGGCCGGGTTGAGGTGCCGGTTGTGGCTGGCGCGGTTGTGTAAGGTGTTTGGTATGTGTGGCCGGAAGATGGGTGCCATCGCTGCGCGGCTTCGGCGGCGGGGAGTGCTTTTGCGATGGCGGTGGAAATCATCATCTAGCAAAGATGTCAGCTGCGGGACGGGCACCGAGGTAGGTGTAGACTTTATTTTACTACGTACAATCCGGTTTGATAGAATATCAGCAAGGGTCGGTGCCATGTAAATGTTCTCGTTGACGACAAAATACGAAGCATGCAGCGTCAGCTCGTCTTCTTCCTGGTAGCGCTTGCGCCGCGTCTGCTTGCGGATGACCCAGACGCCGGTGCCCATGCCGGGCCCCGACTCGGCGGGCTCCTCGCCGACGATGAACTCGAGGCCCGACATGGTCTTGAGCCGCCCCTCAAAGGCCTCGCGGGTCTGGATAAAGTGATACATGGACATGTTGTTCATGGCCTGGTTCATGACGACGGCGTTGTTGGAGGTGCGCTCGAAGAAGGGCGACTCGGCAAAGTAGAAGAGAACGGTGTTGGAGTGCAGCCCCCCCATATTCTGAATGAGCTGCGGCGAGCGCCATTGAATCTCGTCGAGTGGCGGGTCATTGGGGCCGTCCATTTTCTCAAGGACGCGTCCTTGTGTTGGTGATTGCGATGATGTCGGTCGTGGGCGTGTTTGTTGGAGAAGGGCACTGTGCGAGGTGGGATGCACCTATGTTAGTAAGCTGGTAGGCGAGAACCTTCGCAGTGGTGGAACTAATCCAGCATTTCTTAAACCTTTGCTTCTGCGACTGTCCCTACAGACTGGTATTTGCTGTCACCTACATAATACTTTGAGACTACATTCCTCATTTCCATACGTTTGCTATTGCTCGATAGCTTTTCCAGGGCCTATCGGACAGGCAGGCGCCCAAGCATGGATCTCCTCTCTACCATACGAAAAACCGGCTCGCGCGGCGGCGTCAACTTCAGCTGGGACGAGGTTGCGAACTCATCTCGCCGCGAAAACTACCTTGGACACAGCTTAAAGGCGCCTGTTGGTCGCTGGCAGCAGGGCAAGGATCTCAACTGGTACGCCAAGGCCGACGCGACAGCCGCCAATGCAGATGAAACGGAGCAGGAGCGCGAGGCACGGCAGCGCAAGGAAGAGCTGCTCAAGGTCAAGCAGGCAGAAGAGGACGCTATGGCGCTCGCTCTAGGCTTGCCAGTAAAGAAGCGAGATACGACGGGCGCCAACGCGGTCGAGGTTGCGAATAAGAGACAGATTGGGCCTGCGGCGGAGCCCGAGGGCGCAAGAGTTAGGCAGGAATCCGATGGCGGTCAGGTCGACAAAGGGCGGGGGAGAGACCATCCGAGTGGTCGCCGTGATGGACGCAGGAGAGACAAAGAGGCTGTTGAGAGGGAAAGCAGGCATTACAGGCACCGGAGTCGCAGCCGTAGCAGAGCCCGCAACAGGAGCGAACCTGACGCTGCAGCCAGGCGTCGGCAGAGGAGCCGTAGTCACGAGGGGATTCATAGGAAGCGTGGGAATCGCAGCCGCGAGCGAGGGGATAGGCGTGGTAGGGATGAAAGACGTCATCGAGAAGACCGGAGCCGCAGTTGGAGCCGCAGTCGTGATCGGCACGGTGAGCGGCGCCGGCGCCGCGAGGGCTACCAACACAGAGATTACGCTTCTAGCCGCCGCGATCGCTCGAGGTCGAGGGAACGTCTTCATCCAGAACGCGAGCGAAGCCGTCGACGATGAGTAGTCTACGGTTGGGGCTGTATTCTGCCCATTTATTTAAACCCTGCCCTTGCCACGAGATACCCTAAAAGTTTATAGTAGTTGCGAGTAGTCAGGTATTCATGATCATAGAACCTTGCTAGCAGCTATAGTTCGGTTCGATTAGTTCTTATGAAGTCCGGCACATTTCTTTCAACCCTGTCGGTGTCATGGTTTGGTCTATAACCAACCAGCCTCACAACAGCGCGCTGCGCGGCGGTCGGAAAATGTATATGCTATAACTAGTTGGTTGATCTTACAGCAGCAAGTTCAACACGATCCTTTTGTCCTAATGGTTGGTAGGGGAACCGGCTTGCCCGATAACGGGTAGCAGCGACCAACTACGCTGGAGCCCATAGGGCCGCCCGGTTACAGTCTGTCGCAGGACCAGCTGGCAGGCTAACCACCTGGATCCTGCAACACCATATCCCCACCAACCTCGCATCACAATTGGTAGCAATTGCATCAAAAAATCGTGCGGCGAGCCACCAGCCTATTGAATTACCAGGACCAGTATCAAGATACGCCAGAGAGCGTCGTTTTAAGCCAAAAAGAGCACTAGAATTGCCAGAGAGCACCAGAAACACCAGCCATAGAGCACCAGAATCAGCCAGAGAGCCACCAAGAACACCAACACTAGCATCATCACTAGCTATTTTATATATGACGAGGCCGTTATATTTTTTAGGAGCGGCATACTGTCACAGGACCAGCTGGCAGGCTAGCCACTTGATATACTCATTGTGCTGTATAACAATGCCTACATGCTGATGGAGCACGCGACGAAAGAGTTTTGGTTATACGTCTTCGAAAAGATTGTGTTTCCAGAAAGAAGTTACCTGACTAGTTCGGAACAACCACCTGTTGATGTCGGCTCGCAGCGACGTGTTGATATCGTGATCAAAGCTCTGACTCACGGGCGGCTACGAGTGCTATTGTGGAAAAAAGTCAAGACGGCTCGCGCCAGCCAGCGAAACATTACGGCGGTCGAGCTTCAAGGACAGAGTGCCGGTGTTGAGCATTTGAACAGTGGTGAAATTGATAGAAAAGCTGTTTGGAGTATGACTGGTTATGGAACATGCGCGAGGTACATTAGAAGTAAGAGGTAAATACAGCTATAAGAAGATAAGATATAACCCCGCCTGTCTAAGATTCCCGAACCTGGGGTAGCGTGAGCCAGCGCTAGTATCCTCAGGACTTGACTATACAAAGTACAGTACAACAAGTAGCCCGCCGGTATGTGGGAACGGCATATAGTGGGCGAAAGAAAGGGAGCAGACACGCATATGCCCATGAGTAGAAACGAGACATTTCTTTCGTTCACCCCATCCGTGGCTGAGCAGCAAAGGTGGAGGCGGATTTTATTAGTCCTCATCAGCTCCGATCAGCTCCGGTTCGACGTTTGGGCTGCTCGGTAGGCCGTCAAATATTCTTATCCTAGACGTCGGCACAAAAGGGTTGGCCCCCGGGACATGTAATGCTGCTGCGTTATTTAAACCCCGCACTGCATGAAATCGACTGCGAGTCTTCCATATCTTCAACACAATCACAATATATCCTGCGAAGAGATGGACTCGGAGGAGATGCCGCGCAAGCTCTGGGAACACCCCAAACCCGAGAGCACGGCCATGTGGCGCTTCATGCAGCAATGCAACCGGCGCTTCAACCTCAAGTTGCAGGTAGTACAGGCCCTGATACCCGGCTTGCTCCACGAAAGAAACCCGGCTGATAATCGAGCGTCGTTTCGCATAATTGTAGGGCTTCGATGACCTCTACGCCTGGTCCTGCGCTCACCGCGCCGACTTTAACGACGAGCTGTGGAAGACGCAGCGCTGGATTCACGAGGGCTCCTACACCGCCGTCGTGGATGAGTCGCTGCCCATCGACGCCCTACCGCGCTGGTTCGCCGGCGTCCGCCTCAACTTTGCCGAGAACCTGCTCTACACCCGCGCGGAGGGCGCCGCCGCCGGGCCCGGAGACCGCGGCACCCGCCACAAGGAGGACGCCAAGATTGCCGTCACCGAGATTCGCGAGGGCGGCACCGAGACCCGTGACGTGACCTGGCGGCAGCTGCGCCGGGACGCGGCGCAGCTGGCCTCGGCCATGAAGGCCCGCGGCGTCTCCCGAGGCGACCGCGTCGTCGTCGTCGGCGCCAACTCGTACACAACGCTGCTCGTCCTGCTCGGCGCCACCTGGCTCGGCGCCCTGTTCAGCATCAGCTCGACCGACATGGGCGTCACGGGCCTGCTGCAGCGGACCGTGCAGATCGATCCCAAGGTGAGCATCCCCTATCACTTTTCGGCAGGAGTGCTCGGAAGCCACGCTCACAGGAGAACCTTGGAAGTTTGTCTTTTTCGACGACGGCGCGCTGTACAACGGCCGCACCATCGATCTCCGCGAGAAGATGGCCGGCATGCTGGACGGCCTCGTCGCCGGCTGCCCCAGCTTCGAGTCCATCGTCGCCATCACGCGCTTCCCCTCGGCACCGCCCTACGACACCTCGGCCATGTCCCGCGTCGAGCGCTGGGAGTCCTTCCTCTCGGCCGCCGGCCCACCGTCCGCGCCGCCCCCCGAATTCGTCCGCGTCGCCTTCCAGGACCCCGCGACCGTCTACTACTCGTCCGGCACCACCGGCGCGCCCAAGGCCATCGTCCACGGCGTCGGCCCCATGCTCCTCACCGCGCGCAAGGAGATGGGCATGCACCACGATCTCGGGCCCTCGGACACGCAGCTCCAGTACACCACCACCGGCTGGATCATGTACATGGTCTCCGTCGCCGCCCTGCTCGTCGGCTGCCGCGCCCTCCTGTACGACGGCAGCCCCTTCGTGCCGGACCCGAGCCTGCTCGTCCGCCTCGTGGCCGCCCACCGCGCCACCGCGCTCGGCATCAGCCCGCGCTGGTTGTCGGAGCTGGCCAAGAGGAACCTCGCGCCGCGCGACATGGCGGACATGTCGAGCCTCCGGGTCGTCACATCCACGGGCATGGTGCTGCCGGACCAGCTGTCTGACTGGTTCTACGACGTCGGGTTCCACAAGCACACGCAGCTCGCCAACATGAGCGGCGGCACTGATATCGTGAGGCCCCAAGCTACAAAGAGCACTGAGTTCCTTGCACAGTGCTCACTTTCCCTAATTCCCCCCCCCTTGCCACTACTGCTAACACGTGCTGCCACGTAACTCATAGGCCGGAACATTTATGATTGCAAACCCACTCAAGCCCCTCTACCGCGGCGGCTGCATGGGCCCCTGCCTCGGCGTCCCCATCGCCATCTACGATCACGACGTCGACGACGGCGAGGAGGGCCGTCCCGTCCCCATGGGCACCTCGGGCGACCTCGTGGCCACGGCCGCCTTCCCCAACACGCCCGTCTTCTTCTGGAACGACGGCGACCCGCGCGCCGCGCCCGGCCCCAAGTACGCGGCCGCCTACTACCAGCGCTTCCGGCACGTCTGGGCGCACGGGGACTTCTGCCGCGTCCACCCGCGCACGGGCGCGTACGTGCTGCAGGGCCGCTCCGACGGCGTGCTCAACCCGAGCGGCATTCGCTTCGGCAGCTCCGACATCTACGCCGTGCTGGAGCGCCGCTTCCCGCGCGAGATCGCCGAGAGCATCTGTGTCGGGCAGCGGCGGCCGGCGGACGCGGACGAGAGCGTCGTGCTGTTCGTGCTGATGCGCGAGCCCGGGTCGCTGAGCAAGGGGCTCGTGGCGGACATTCGCTCGGCGGTGGCCGCCGCGCTGACCAAGAGGCACGTCCCCAAGTATATCTTTGAGGTGCCCGAGATTCCGGTAAGTCGAGAGAGGCCCGCGTCTTCACGAAATAGTCTTTTTTTTTTTTTTTTTTTTTTGGTATAGTTGCTGACTTTGGTGGGGGTGAAATAGACTACTGTGAATGGTAAAAAGGTTGAACTGCCTGTCAAAAAGATCATCTGCGGCAAGACGGTCAAGCCGAGCGGCACACTGCTGAACCCGGAGAGCCTCGACTTTTTCTACCGCTTCCAAAAGATTGAGGATTTGGTAGAGCCGCAGGCTAAGTTATAAATACTCGTAAACGATGTAGAAACAAGAGAGCATGACTTTTTCGAGTGTGGAGGTCGCATCATACCGCATGTGAACTTTTTTCTGTTTTCACAATATAAAAACCAGAAAACCACACCTCCTTCTTCACCCCCTTCCGTCCCCTGCATCACATTGCCTTTCTTTCCCCCTTCCTCGCCTCTTTTCCCTCCGGAAACCTCCCGCCATTGACCCCATACCGCCAGCCCAAGTACCCCAGCGTGCCGGCCACGCTCCCCAGCCCCGCCGCGCCCACCACCCCCCTCCAGCCCGCCCCTCCTCCAGCCGCCGCCGCCGCCACCGCCGCCGTCGCCATGCCCGCATACGTCCAGTCGTCCGTCTCCGTCTGGCCGCGGCTCTCCAGCAGGCGCCAGCTGCGGTCCTGCCACTCGATTGGGTCGCGGCCCCACATGCGGGCGGCCAGGGCGACGCCGGCGACGGGCAGCCCGCCGATCAGCGTGCCGTGTGCGCAGGAGCGCAGCGCCCGCGCGGCGGCGGCGGTGGCGGATCCTGAGCGCCGAGAGGAAGAGGAGAAGGTGCTCCGTGCGGCGGAGGCGGCAAGGCCGAGGAGCGCGCCGGCGGTGGCGAAGCGCGTGCTGACGTGCGTCGCGAGGATGGTCCGGGAGAGCGGCTGGTCCTCGGCGTAGGCGGCGTGGGGGAAGAAGCGCGACATTTTTTTTTTTTCTCGTTTTAATAAGCTTTTTCTTTTCTCTTCTTTTTGTCTGGTTCTTGACGTTTGCGTGAGAGGATGCAGTCGAGCTTTTTGTAGGTTGGGGTTCAGCGGGAGAGAATTGCAGGACGACGGATAGAGTGGGAAGCTGCGACACCCTGGGCTATCATAGGCTTGGAGAAACATACAAAATAGTGAGATGCAGAGAGGGAGAGAGAGACTCTTTAATTATAGAATAGCCCAGCTTCATCCCTCAAAGTTCGGACCGTCGGGCTTCTCAGCCTTTGCGATGCCACCAATCAGCAGTTCGGGAATTCTGCTTAGTGGCCGCCCCCGGAAAGCTGATCCTGTCTCGGACTTTAGACGGAACGCAAGAGGCAACTGTCCACATGCAGGATAAATAAGATTGGTAATTCCTACGGATGACTATGGAAAGGATAGAGCATTAAAGAACAAGTTGTCCGTGATATATTGATCCATCGTCACGTCATCGTGTTATGCCTTCCCACCATTCAACGCCTATAATGCTTCCTTCATAACAAGATACATAAAAGAACCTAAACATGCAAAAGCTGTTCATCGTTCCCCTCTCCCCTTTTCTCAAGGCTCCATCACCGTCCATCTAATCATCTTCCGTCGTATCCATCATCATAGAGGCTCCCGCTGCATCTTCATCGAGGTCGTCTTCATCGTCATCGAGCAAGGTCCTGCGTCGATTTCCAAACGCGGGGCCTTTACCCTTGCGCAGCATGTGGCCTTGCCCCGTTCGGCGCCCGTTTACCTTGAACGAAGCTTCTGCTTTGCGTTGCTCCATCTGCTGCTCAAAGAAGAGCATGTCTCGAGCGTCCTCCTCGTCTTCATCCTCCTCGGCGTCGCCAGCCGTAGACTCGTACAGCGCCTTGTTGAGGAGCTCGGTGGCGATGCTATCTTGGGGATGAATGGCGAGCGCCTCGTGCAGAACTACTGCCGCGTCCTCTGGGCGGTTCAGCTCTAGAAGAATGAGGCCCTTGGCGCTGAAGATGGCGGCATCCTTGCCGCCAGTTCGTAAAACTTCGTCAAACTGCTCCAATGCTTCCTTGAATTGTCGCATGCGACGGAGTGCGTGCGCCAAGTTTGTCCTTGCCGCCACCCAGGCGGAGGGCTCACTACCGTTGACATCCGCAGTGGCCAGAGCTGCCTGGAAGTACTGCGCGGCTTCCCGTGGCCGGTCTTGATGATACTTGACGATGCCCAGCTCATTGAGCAGCAACGGGTCATTTCTGCACAGGCTCCAGGCCGTCCGCAGAAACTCCTCTGCCAGCGCCATGTTGTTGAGAGCGTGGTTCTGCATACCCAGGAATACTTGCGGCAAGTGCGTGCCCATGAAGAGTCTGGCGGCTGTTGAATAGGCAGAAATGGCCTGGTCATGCTCGCCCTCGGCGGCAAACGTGTGTGCGAATCCGATCCACGCAGGTCCGTAGTGCGTGTCCATCATGCTCGCCTTGCTGAAATAACGTCGCGCCTCTGCGATGCGGTCAATGGCAAAGTAGTAAATGCCCACTGCGAGCCATGTGCAAGGTTCTTCCGGATGGGTATCTGCCAGATCATGGGAGACCAGGAACAGCTCATTCTTCTTCTTTAGCTCGTAGAGAGACGCTAGATGTACGGGATAGATGGCAAAGTTGTACTTGTCGGTCTCGAGAATGTCCTTGGTCACTTCGAGCGCCTCACTGTATCGGCATTGGGTATAGAGCTGGTCTGCTCGGGCAAGCTGCAGGTCCGGGTTCGTGCCTAGCTTATAGTGCGTCGAAAGCGAGTCGTACGCAGTCTGGAATATTTGCGGGTGTCTATACTTTGACAGGCGTGTTGTGTAAAGCATCTTTGTGAACTCGGCGGCCTCCTGCGAAGCCGAGGCGTCGGGCTCCGTCTGGATGGCGTCGAAGTTGAGGCTGTCGAGAAACTGCCACTCTTCCTCAGGCGACAGCAACTGGTTCTTCATGAGCTGCTGAAAGGCCTCGAAGCACTGCACGTCGATGCGCACGGCGTCCTTGTAGCACTCCTTGGCTCTGTCAAAGGCATTCTTCTTGGCGTAGCAGATGCCGCGGAGGAAGCACATGGCCGCCTCGAATCGTCGGAACTTGGTCTCCTCGACGTCCTCCGCCTGTGCAGATGCGTCATCTCGTTTGCGCGTGGTCCGCTGCTGCTGCGACTTGCGTTTGTTGCTGACACCGTTGCTGATGAGGTGCGTCGGATTTCGCTCGCCGAGAACAGCGAGGGCTTCTTCAAAACGCAGCTGCTTGATGAGGCAGTGACCGGCGAGGTATCGGCATGAGGGGTTCCTGTTGATGAGGTCTTGTCTGGTCAAAAAGGCGTGGGCGCGGGTGTAGTTGCCAGTAGCAAAGTGCACCTGGGCAAGCCAGAAAGCGTCTTCATCATCGTCTGGCGACTCTCTTGTCAGTGATTTCGCGCGCAGCGACGGATATTGATGCCCTCACTGGTCATGGCCAATAATTTGTCACCAATGAAGATGGCCGAATCGTGTTGCGCCTTGTTAAGGGCATCCTGCCTCCAGTCGCGCAGAAACTGTTCCATGCTCCCAGATGACGGCATGTTGGTTTGACTTGGCGATGGCTTGAGGTCAGAAGAAGACTTTCGACCAGCTACTCGTTTGGGCGAACATCATCGCCCGTCTCGATGCTGGCGAAGTAGTGCAGCTATCGGTGTTGAGTTGCGCGCTCGTTCTTGTATGTGTTCTCTCTTGTATTTGTTTTGTCTGGCAACCGCGTCATCAACAACCGAGCGAGAGCCACGCAGCAGACGGTCAGCGGTGTTGGCTGCCCTGAAGGTTCAGCGCAGGCGGGCACTGAAACCGCAGCGAGCTAAGCCACTGAAACGCCTGAACCTCAACGCCAGCCAGAGCCATCATGCCGGCATTACAGTTATCCCAGCACCCGCCGGCTATTGCTGCGCTGTCGAGTGCCTTATTCCCAGCGAGGGCCGGCAAGATGCTCCGAAGACGGGATCGAAATTCTAGAGCATCTCTAGGCCTTCATCCTGCAGCACCCAACCAATCAACCCCTGCATCCGCGGCTGCCTTTTAGTGACCAAGAGCAAGATTCACTCGCATCACTGCACGAGGCTCTTTATACGGACCAGACCGTCACCTATCTCTTGAAGCCATGGCCTCGACAGGCAACCGCTGGGCCGCTCTCGCTCGAGACACCAACGAGACCAAGATCCAGCTCGCCCTCAACATCGACGGCGGCGCGTTCCCCCCCGACACAGACGCCAGACTCCTCAAATCCAACGCAGAACACGCATCGCAAAGCAGCAACACGCAAACAATAGCCATCAACACGGGGATAGGCTTCCTCGATCACATGCTCCATGCGCTGGCCAAACACGCGGGCTGGAGTCTGGCAATCAATTGCCAGGGAGACTTACACAGTGCGCCCTTCCTCTGCCCTGCCTGATGAATAGTGATAATGAGTCGCGTCAAACTGACACGTTGACCCTGAATTGGCAGTCGACGACCACCACACGGCCGAAGACGTCTGCATCGCCCTAGGATACACCTACAAGAAAGCCCTCGGCGCTCTCGTCGGCGTCGCCCGCTTCGGGTACGCCTATGCGCCTCTCGATGAGGCCCTGTCTCGCGCTGTTGTCGATCTGTCAAATCGTCCGTACGCCGTCATCGATCTGGGTCTGAAGCGCGAGTTCCTGGGCAAGCTGAGCTGTGAAATGGTCCCCCACTGCTTCGAGAGCTTCGCGCAGGCGGCGCACATCACGCTACATGTTCACTGTCTGCACGGGTTCAACGATCATCACCGCGCCGAGAGTGCGTTCAAGGCAATGGCTGTTGCGATCCGTCAGGCAGCGTCTTTGGTCAAGGGCAAAGAGGGCGAGGTTCCGAGCACCAAAGGCACTTTAAGTGCATGATACGTATAGAGTTTAATATTTAATCAAGATGAACATCCGGGTCCCGATAGTAGATGCATATGGTGTTTCCGTTTTCCATCACAACGCGGAGTCATCATCGTGATAGAACAGGCCGATGAATTTGGCACATGATATTGACTAAATACTGAACCCCCCCCCCAATCAATGGCCAAACACACTCAAAGCAGTCCCGCCATACGCGACTCACTTAAAATAGAGTAATGAAAACCCCATGAATCATGATTGCTAATGCAAGATGAATTATGCAAGACATTTCACTCACCCCGCCAAAGTGGAGAGCGGCCAGTCGCGGCGAGTCGGCCACTTGCCGTGCCCGCCAAGGGGCAGACAGAAAAAACAGCCGGCCTAAGCATTGTAGAAGTTAAGGTGTAGCGGCAGCTTTTTTTGGCCACTGCATGCCTGCTTATTATTTTTGACTTGGCCACCTCAGTCACTTTTTTTTCTAATTAGCCCTTGCTTGTGACTCAACCATACAGTGCTCGATTTTGGCACGCCCAGTAAACAGCTGCTTCCACTGGCCTCGTTTTAGGATTTTATTGACTCTAATAACAATCCGGCTTGCAGTTCAATCCAAGATATATCAGTCATTCAGAACCTTGTGCAACACTTCTGCAGCGGTGTCGCTCCATCAGCCTCATCCAGACATCACCCGGCCGACATCAGACACCCTCTCCTTTCTCAGATCTACCGAGCGAACCAAACCACAGGACCATCCATACACGCCTGCTTTCCATGTCGGACGAGGCAAAAGTGCCTGCACCGGTGGCTGCGGCCGCTTCGGCGGGTGACGCCGTCGCCAGCTCGTCAAAACCACAAGCAGAATCGCAGGCCAAGTCCCAAAAGTCAGGACCCGCCGCCGCCCCTGTGTCCGGAGGAGGCGAAGGGAAGCTTTCTAATGCCGAGCTGAAGAAGAGGGCCAAGGAGGAAAAGGCTGCGCGGCGGCAACAAGCAAAAGTTGCCCAGACGGCCGCCGCACCGCCCGGCGCCGCTGCAGCTGCGGCTGCCGCCTCGGCGGCCAAGGGCAAGGCCAAGCAGGACGGCGGCAGTGGCAGCGGCTACGGAGGCAAGTCCGGGCAAAAAGCGTCGCAGTCTCAGTCACAGGCGCAACAGAAGTCGTCGCAGTCTCCCAAGTCCTCAGTGCCAGAGTGCTTCAGCCATCTGTCTATGGCAAAGCGCATGAGCATCACCCAAGCGGACAAGGACGTGCACCCCGTTATGCTCCGGCTCGGGCAGCAGATGGCCACATTCACCATCAGCGACAGCATTACGAGAACGGAAGCCACGATGCTCGCTTTCAAAAAGGTGCGTCAAACATAGAAGCGAGACACACGGACAACCGCCACCGCACCGGAGCTAACTTGTGCAGGTCATTGAATCATACACAACGCCTCACGGCGCCACACTCTCCCGCCATCTCACATCTGTCGTCCTCCGGCATCAGATCGAGTACCTTACAGCCTGTCGCCCCATGTGCTTCTCCATGGGCAACGCCATCCGCTGGCTCAAGCTACAAATCTCTAAGATCGATATTGACCTCCCTGACGCCGATGCCAAGCGCCAGCTGTGCGATGCCATCGATGCCTTCATCAACGAGCGCGTCACCCTCGCCGACATGGTCATCGTCGATACTGTCGCCACCATGATTGCCGACGGCGACGTCATCGTCTCCTACATGCGTCACCACCTCGTCGAGCGCGCGCTGCTCCGCGCCGCCGCCGCCGACAATCCCAAACGCCGCCAGTTTCAGGTCATCGTCATCGACGACCCCTTTGAGCGCTCTGGCGTCGAGCACGCCAAGCGTCTCTCCGCCGCGGGTATCCACGTCACCTACTCGCATGACTTTGGCGCACTGCGCTCGCTCCTGCGCCGCGCCACATGCGTCCTCGTCGCCGCTGAGGCTATGTTCAGCAACGGCGCCGTGTACGCCCGCAACGGCACTTGCGACATTGCGATATCCGCGCGCGATCTTGGCCTGCGTGTCGTCGCCCTCTGCGAGAGCATCAACTTCACGGAGCGCATGGCAACTGACTCGCTGACGTACAATGAGATCGACCCCGAGCGCAACACGTGCGAGAACTTCCGTCTGCTATTCGACACGACGACGGAGAAGTTCATCTCCATGGTGGTGACGGAGCTGGGGAATAGCTCTGCCAAGTCTGTGCCGGCGATCATGAGAAAATTGGAGGAGTTGTGATCAAAAGACCTTGGCGGAGAGCGGCTGATGCCCTGGGATACTATACGCCGCTTTTTTCTGCATCGCATCGTAGAAAACACTAGACTCTAGCATTCACGAGCATTTTAATACCCATTGTTCAAATTCCATGCCTTTTTTTTTCCCGAAGACCACGTATAGTAATGAAAACAAGCCATGCAACAGTCGAGAGCACGATGAAAACAACTCTTTTTGCTGTAGGCGTCATGCTCTTTCAAAGAAACAAAAAAAAAAAACAGCCCAATTTATGATATATACGCACACGTCTTTGCTCATGTTAATTCTTCGGCCAAAACAAAATGCTCCTCCTTTTTACAGGTCCACCGCCACTCATCCTGTTCTGACTCCCCGTCTCAAAACCTCTGCTTCCCCTCCCTCTCCGTCCAAGCCCTGGAACTTCGTCACTACCCCGGGCCACTGCAACGTTGTTCCTTACTCTGCCGCCGCCGCGTCGCGCTCCGCCTTGCGCACGCGCTTCTCCAGCAGCTGCGCTTTTCGCTCGCCCAGCACCTTTGTCTGGCGGTCGTCCACGCCCTGCAGCCAGTACCCGAAGCTCGCGCCGCCGGCGGCGTACATGGGGTACGCCCACAGCGACGAGCGGTTGAAGAAGGGCCGCATCTCGATGCCGACCTGCCAGAAGCGGACGGCGAGGCCTGACCAAAAGAGACATGTGTTAGTCAAGGGCCAAAAAAAAAAAAACACTTGTGTAGATAGAAAGCTGTTGTGCTACTAGGAGCGAGGATATGCGGAGGTCGGAGAGATGGCTAGCGGGTGAAGGAACGCCTCTATCCGACAATGGAGGACTTTGTGGACTATAAGAAGCTTCGATGGTTTTTAACTCGTACGAAGGTATCTGCCGCAGTCCCTCTCCAGATCCTCCACATATTGCCCTCGATAGGTGTCGGTGGTGTCCGTTTCGATCAAGACGTACCGAAGCAGCTCCAGAATGCGATGCGGTGGACCATTGTGTGCGGTTCGCTCGGCTCAGCCACTTGTTTTTTTCCCGCTGTGATAGGAGTGATGTATGACGGGCCAATTCTTGTGGCCGTGGATCCGTGTCGAAAGCAAATACGCTTTGGGGCGGGAAAAGAGCTGTATAATCACAACGTGGCGGCCGATTTGGAGAGGTCCCGGTGAGTTTGAAGCTAGAGATCCCCGGCGTCAAGATCACGTGTCTGTCCACGTGACACTATCATCTCCAAAAAATGCATCAAAGAGCGTTATGATGAGAAAATTGTCGATGAATCAATTAATCAAAGTGGCTAAGGGAGCACCTAACATATTGAATCAAGAAATTGATTTGTATGCTTTCTATAAGACGTCTTAAGAGATTTAGTGGGTTTCATCGTCAGCTTCTACCATCAGACTTACACGTCCTCCAGCGTCGCAACCTGTAAAGCAAATAGCGCCCGCCCGCCATGAATTCTATATGCCATCTATTCAAAATGAATGATCCAACGAACCGAGAAGGAATCTGTGTATACATTCAACATTTCTGGCTCAAAGCATACAAGCCAGACTTGCAAAATTACCGCACTATCAGTCCACGTCCTTCCATCGTGAAATCTGTGCCACCATGCGACCCATGTACTGCTGGATAAACGACTCGGTGTAATAGCTGTGATTCGCATTGTGCATCGAGACCAAGTTATGCGCCAGCTCATGAGCGATGACCACCCACCACCACGTCGCCGCATCTGCCCAGGCTGCGCCACCCTCACTATTCGCGACTTGCGCGGCGTGAAGCTGCAAGAAGAATCGCAGGTTACAAAAGATGCTGCCGCCAGTATTGAAAGCGATTGTGTTGCCGCGCTCGTCGTAGTATATATGCAGCACAGAGGGCGACAGTCCGTACACGTGGCCTACGTCGACGAGAAGGTTGGCAAAGCTGTTGAGGGCATCCTGGTTGCTGGTGAGAAACTGCTGCGTATCTACAGAGAGATTTCTGGCAGTGTAAATCTTCAGACCATTAGGCGCGGTCGTGACATAGACAATATCTTTGGCCGGAGTCTGGTCGCAGTATGTAGCTTGTTCCTTGACTTCCTGGACGTTGGGCTCAGAGAAGACAGAGTCAGAACCGTGTGCTCGAGTTGCATTTACGGCACTTTGCAAGTTCTGTTGCACAACTGTTGAACTTGTTACTTTGCCAGTATCCCTGCCGCCTGCAGGATTCGCATCGAAGCCCTGGTGCTGATTAAAAGTCTCGTCCGCTGATTGTGGCTCGAATCCTAAGCGTTTAGACAAGTTGGCAAAGAGCCCCCGGCTCCTTCTACCGTTATTTTGTGCTTCTGAAGCCGTGTCTTCTGGTGAAGACCAAGCGCCTGGCACCGACGGAGCAGGTTGGGCCGGTGTTGATGGAGCTGCAGGCAAAGCCGGGACATGAGGTGCCGTGCGTGCGGCTTCCGCTGCTTTTGGCTCAGGGAGCACGCCTTGTTCGGCCCAATTGGTTTCATGTTCTCGCCGTCTTCTCTGTTCCTCTTCTAGCGCCTTGCGCTTCTCTTCTTCTGCCATTCTGGCCTCAGCGGCTTTGACACGAAGAATGCGGTCGACATTGTAACCTCTGTCTCGCAGAGCGTACAGATCAAGAGTCAAGAACGGCTCAAAAAACAGATACGCTTGCTGATTAGGGCGCTTCAACAGCATTTGACAGATGGCTTGGCCGACCTGGTACATATCTGGCTTGGAGTCATCCGCAACGTAAAGAACCCAAGCTCCGTTGGTATGGGAACCTGCAGCGGACCGCCGTTCCATGTGCGATCGACTCTGTCCTCTCAGTGACCGCCGCAAGGCTACTGATCGAACAGCTTCAACTACCAGGTTTGAGTCTAGCCATTTAGCATCATGCTTAATGGTGTCCTTGCGGTAGTGTGAATATTCGTAGAGGAAAATCTTGGCTCTTTCGATTACATGCCGTCGTAGACGGTGGCTAATGGTGTCCTTCATTACGCGTCCACCGATGCGTAGATCCTCTTCGACCATCGTACTCAGCCTCTGCGCGCCAAGTTGGATGTAGAAGTCTTCGAGTAGGTCCTCCTCTGGCGCGCAGATCAGGTGCTCCTTGAAAAGTCGATAGCTGACAATGTCATCCAGGACAACCACGTGGTTCGCAACCGCAAGCTGATACTGCTTCACAGGCTCAGCCTCATCCTCCAAATCGATCAAGCTACCCTTTGCGGGCGCCGAGATTTCTTTGTAGGCAGGCAGGAACTTGGCCGTCTGCATCTTTTTCCATAATACCTTGTCACGCTGTAGAACATGACTTTCCTCAGCCAAAGACTTGAGAAGACTTAGATATTTTTCGATACTTTCGAGAGCCGAGAGTAACCTGCCAGGCTCACTGCACGCCATTTCTGCTATTTCCTTCTTAGTCGGCTCGCTTCTGGCGCCGCAATTGAAAAGAAATGCGTTGGCATCATTCCCAAAGTCAACGAAGTCGAATATGGCGTCATATGTTGGCGAGCTGCCAAGATAGGTACGACTTGGTGTGATAAAGAACATACGTTTCGAGCCCTTTTCCTTGCCAAATCCGCCCTCAAATCGTGTGATGGGAACAATCGGCGCATTATGCAGCTTCAATACGTTCTTCTGCCCAAGTTCCCCAAGGCGTGACGCAAAGTAACCGAAAAGGGCTACTGCTGCTTGATGATCCTTCGGTGGATTCGCGAGCAAGCGACTGACGCATTCGAGCATTGGCGGATCCCTGGCTACACCAAACTTGTTTGCGTGATCATGAAGGTCGGCCCGCAGGACTTGGAAGCCCAACACGGTGACGCGCGGGTTCGTAAAGCACTCTGATGGCATGACGAGCCCGTGGCCGTCTTTCAAAGGCATGATTGCGGCGCGGCAGCCGCTCATGTCAAAAGCACTATACATGTTCAGATGGTGGTTGGTGATGAAGTAGGACATGGCGTTTGTCCGCAGAGTCTGGTCTTTCGCCGTCATCATATCGATCAACGCTGGTACGGATGGGATCGTCTGTAGCCCGAGGCTCTTCAAAAACGATGCCTCCGCACTGTTACTACGATAACTGCCAGGCGGGCCCGGCCATTGGAGAATTGGAAGGTGGAGTGCCCGAAGCGTGTCTTGTGGCTCAAAGAGCTCAGAAACCTTGAAGAGCTTTTCAGTGCCCTTGATTGGCTCCATGCCCCTCGGTCCGGCCTCGGCAGGGCATATCCTGGACTCCTTGAGCTTTTTCATATCTGAGGAAGGAATGTCAGACTGTACAGAAGTCAGGTATTTTATCAGCTCCATATGACTCCATTTCTTCTGTACACCATTCTCAGGAGCCATCAGCAGGCGTGTGAAGATGGTCTCAAGGTCGAGTGTTTTCCGGACGCCAATCGCAACAAGAAACTTCTCTTTGACCTTTTCGCAGCCCTGGATGACGGGAAGATCGTCAAACAGCTTGACTGTAGGGAAAAAGGCTTCGCCTGCACACCTCATGCCCAACTTGGTCGGTACGATTGTCCGATTTTGCAGCAAGGTTATGACCGTGTTGCGGCTTGCGTTGCTCAATGTATCCCAGTTTTTGGAGAGGACTATGAGAACTTGTACAGCAAACTTTGGTGACCTGGTCAGACTCCTTTCTTCTGGGAGACTGTTGGTACTCTCGATGAGAAATCTCAACCATTGCACTATTTCGAGCGGCTCCCATCCGAGTGCTTGGAGTTCAGTGGGGCTAGAATTAACGATGAAAGAGAACGGAATGGCGGTGGGAGGAATGGGCATACTGGCGGGAATGCGAGAGAGGCTATGGTAATGTGTGATGCTTCCCAAGAGTATCACTTCACCGCTACCGCCTTCTTCATCGACGGCAGCGACGGCTACCTCGAGCAAAGCTGAACGACTGCCTGCATCCAGCTCTCCAGTCACGGTCTTTTTCCCAATCCAGGTGATTAGGCTGACGACCTGCGCCTTGTTCAAGGCTTTGACTTCCAATTCTTTTTTGATGTCCCCTACATTGATTGGCGTAAGCAAACCAAAATCGATCAGTTTCTTTACAAACGAAATGTCTGCCAGCTGCCTGGGAACAACTGGAATGCTGTTAACAAACGCGTTTAGCTCTTCTATTCCTAGTCGAACTTGGGACGTTTGCAAAACACCTCTTGTTGAGTATATCTCTATTGTTGCCTTCTTGAAACAAGTCCAAAAGGCTTCTTCCATGATCTGACCAACCTGGGAACTTGGAGTCGAGTCTGTAAAGGAGTACATGCTGAGAATATGCAGCGCTTCTGGTAGGTACTTTGCAACCGTGGCATCGCTAAGCTTGGCGCCGCTTTCCGCGTGGCTTGTAATTTTTCTATGAAGATCAACCATTTCGTTGGCGAAAGCTAAACGAATGACGATGCCTGCGGCTCTAAGCAGCTCGACGTTCCATGTGCGAACCCATCTGGCATTCAGATCAATGGCCTCGCGTTCCACAGTTGGGATCACGGATGGCGCGGACAGGTGCATGCCTGCCCCAGTGGTCTGCATAGTTGGGAACCCGATAAATACACGGCCGCCCGGTTTTTTGTTGGGAAGAACCGTGGAAAACACATCAGTCGCGGCCATCGTTTCATCCTGTACTAAGACTGGACGAGAGGCAGCTGTCTCGTCAAAGGAAGCCGTCAAAATGGATAGCCTCGTTTTGCTGGGGGGAGGTTTCTTTGTAGCCCTTTCTAGTTCGGAAGAAAATGTAGATGAGACGCTGGTTTGCACGTTGGCCGAAGTGGCACGAAGGAAAATCGACGAGTTTTTGCTCTTCGTCACATCCTCCGATATGAGCTTTTGCGCTTGGTTCTCCTCGGCTACAGCTTTTGACTTGGTCCCTGACGCGTTGGCCGCCAAACGGGAGAAGAAAGAGCGTAGGGATGGGGCTGACTCTGTCGAGTTGTACGAATCTGAAGATTTAGCAGCGGCAGCGTTCTGTGGCTTCCATCCAATGACACTCATGAAGGTGGCATCGATCTGGGTGCTTGTGCGGTCAACGCCAACCACCTTCATCAAACCTTCTTTTGTCTTGGGCACTAGATCTCGGGGCAAGCTGAGATCAACCACCGGTGAAGTATGCTTCTTCAGCGTAAGTATTGTATAGTCGTCGATCTTAAAGTCGATGCTCTGAAGCGCCACAAATGTCAAGCTATTGGCCAGAAACTGGCCAACCGATAATAGGTTCGGCATGGGCGTCGTGGTATTTCTGTAATCGAGAATAAATGTCGTAAAGGGGCCCGCCTGTGCTTCTGGGAGCTTCGATTTCTTGGTGAAGAGAGAGTTTCCTTTCCAGTAAAATGCCATGGCCTCGGACCCAGAGCTGACGAAGGGCTCTTCACAGTCGGCGAAGACGCTGTAGAAGCCGACGCCGAATGCACCGATCTTGGTCTCATCCGGGTTCCCCTCCGCGATGCGCTTTAACCGACCCCAGTCTCTCTGATTGAATGGCTGTCCATCGTTTTGCACAACAAGCCGGCGCAGCGTGTGGTTGGCAATGACATGCTTGAGCTGGTCTGAACGATTGGTCGTGTTGGGCATCGGAACGCTCGTGGACGGCAGCGTCTCCCATGCGACGGTGACAGACTTGGCCTGCGCGTCCGCCGCATTCTGTATGAGCTCTCGCAGGGTCGTCCATTCGCCCGAGTATCGCGCCAGGACCTTGTCGATGAGGGCCCTAGTGTCGACGGTGACGGCCTCCTCGTCCTCTGCGTTGCGCAGGGCGGCCGCTCGTAGATTTGAGTAGTCCATTCCCCTCGCACCAGACGGAGAGTCAAGAAAGTGTGCTAGAAGGAAGAAAGGCGACGATCAGGGCATTGCGTGGCACGTGGCCGTGGGTGGCAAAAGGAAGCAGGCAGCGTGATGGTGACGACGGAGCTTCTTGTGAGGCGGAGCTATGGCGCAGGTTCCGAGCGTTGCATTACCACGCGACTTGGTGAATAATGACGGCAAACAGCTGGAAGGGAATTGTCTCTTTCAAATTTGTGATTGTCAAAAGTGTTTCAAAATCAATCGAGAACAAGCTCGATCTTGTTGTTTGTTGTTTGAGGTTGGCCAGCCAGCTCACGCCGGTCGGGATCTTTTGGCGCGCCCCTCAGTACTGTACAGATACCCGCAGGCTGTCACTGTAGCGGATCCTACAGTGGGTCAAACGTAATTTCGAGCACACGATATCAACCATAAGTACTATAACCTACTGATAAGATGCAATTTCTACTTTAATAATACTAATTCTTGATTAAATAGAAAGCTTTCTTGAGTTGTTAATAGAATATCAAAATTTATATCTTTTCGTATAATTAGTACTCTATATACTAGCCTGATATATTAATAATAGCCTAAATTTTATAAGGTATCATATTGATTGATAAGGTTCTAAAGACTACGACTATTCTTATATCGCAATGCAATTGCTTCCTTTACACTTTTAGTAGCTACTAGGGTGGTGGCCTGCCTTTTAACATGGAAAAAAGCCCTCTGACATATGTCTAGAGCCTGAAAACGATGAAGCCAGCATTTTAACAGCTGTCTGGTGGCCAGTAAGCTATCAGAGCCGGCCCTGTCAAAAAAAAACACCCCCCTCCCGCGTAGAGCATGCAATAGCTACCTACCTATAAATCCTCACTAAAGATAACAAGGTCGTAGGGTTCTACAGACGAGTCACTGTAGCACTGCCAGTACAAGACTCATGATCTGGGCCCGAAAGTAGAGAATCGCCACCGAGACTACACCCCGTTCGACATCTGCTGTCACAGACGAGTCGAGCTCTCCGTTCAGGACTCAGCCGACGTCGCTGACGACTGTCTAACACTGAACCTAGCAGTGTCTTGTCGGAACCAAAAGTCCATTATCCCGCTCATCTCGTGACATGTCCACCGAGCGTCTGCTGTATTGGCGTGAGGGTGAAAGCTGCCCGCTGTAAGTTCGACAAGAAGAACGTGATCACGAGTTGTGTAGCAGATGTGCCTGGGATGCCTGACGCTCCTCATTTCATCAATGCCTAGTCGACACTGTCCGACTGCTTTGGCCTTTCCATCAATATATCGAAAGAGAATACCTTGGCAATGTTTTGTTTGACGGTCCAAAAACGCATGCGCAGTCGCAACGTTCTCCAGGCTAGCACTTGAAGCATACGCTGGAGTAAGCGTTGTATCAAAAAGTGCTGTTTTCGGGTGCAAGCAATGTCTCTCTAATTTTGAATCTTCTTGTGAAAATAAAGACAATTCGGCGGTTTTGACGTCGTGAACGAGGAGCGGGCGGCCGCTTGTCTTAGTCAATTGCACGTTGCGTTGCTTGTCGTGATACGGGCTTATCTGCATCAGACCTTGTTGTTTCGTTTTGATCTAGATATTTAGCCAGCATCCACAAAAAAAAAAGTTGGCACTTACGAGAAGACCTTTTGACCCTACTCTGTTTGGATCACGAGCATTTATAATGGTTTCCCCAGCTGCGGTAATTTCGTCTCCAATAGAAAGCGGGAGATAGACCCAGACCATACAGGGTTCCAAATGAGGTGGCATACGCAGAAAAGTCTCGCTTGCCGTAGGCGCGACTGATGTGTGTGGATGCACATCTACGACGTGTCCGTCACCTAGCATGAAAAAGGTAAGGCCGAAACACGAAGCTGTATCGACAAAAGAAAAGCGGCTGAAAGCTTGTATCATTTTCGCCTTTTCTTGAACCGCCAAATCCAGGCACCGTGTCGAGTCCGACATGAGTCCATGACGCGACGTTGGGGGCAGGGCATAATTCAAGAATGTGATCGCAGACCGTTGTGGAAAGTTAAGGCGACAATAGCCAGCCTACAGAGGATGATTAGCATGAACTTTGAGAGACGACGGGCGTACTGACCCGAAAACATGCATCGATTCCGCTTAGCTTTCCCGGCTTTTCGATAATGAATAGGCGGGATGTGGTTGGTCCTGCCGGCATTGTGTTACAAGACTTTTTGGGAGTGGGGATGCGCTCGATTTCCTGAATACCACCGGAGTCTATGGTTATGCGGATATAACATGCCGCCGTTGATGACATATCACGAACGATAGGCTCTTCATAGCGACTCCAATATTGGACATCGCAGAGGCGCAGGGTACTAGCTTTGAATGTCCGGACACGCTTGAGTCGAGCGACTTGCTGAATGACGGTCCTGTACCGCCACAATAAGCTTGGTCCGATAAAGTACGCAATCAGCTCTACCAGTTCGCAAGGAAGTTGTTTCAATAATGGCAGGTTAAACTGCCGGCTAAACATTAGTAAATCTCCTGCCCCACCGCGGTATGTAAGAAAAAGATCATCAGAATGCGGCCACGGATGCATGCTGATAGAAGCTCGCCAAAGGCGATACAATTTATCTGGCGCCTCATATTGTTGGGAATAAAGTTGAAGGCAGTCGTTGTGGATAGTTGCCGTCTCTGGCTGCTTGAGGCAATCAATGCAATGTGGTATCCTGCAAAACAGCACGTCAAGCTGTGGTCCCTGCTCGCAGTAGGCGTGAACCGTGTACTTCTGAGCATCATAGCATTTGATAACACTGCCACGTTTAACGACTAGAGACAGAGAGTCAACCCGCCGGCGAAGATACTGTGATACAGTTCAAAGACTTCTTACGTGCGACGATTCTCTCGCCTGCCTTGAACGGCTCATGGCAAGCACCACATTGGGCTTGTATGTTTATGTGTGTTAGATCAGTTGTACTGCCAGGCATTTCGGTTTTAGGCGCAAACCTCGTTGCGAACGGCCACGATATTATATAGGAATAGGTATAAATACGGACGCAGACAATGCGAATTGTCGGATCTAGCATACTTGAGAAGTGTTGAGAAGAGCGAAACAGGGATTATGGGTCTAATCAGGTGACTAGAATGACTTAAGCTATTTCTATGCATAATTCGCGCTTTACTAGTTATATAAAGGATAAAATGGATCCTAACTAAAAACAGCGCATAACCTAAAAATCGACTAATTAAAATGCTATATATATAATTATTAAAAATAAGAAATTTAATTATAAAAAGTAATTAACTAGACTTAAAATAAGATAATTTAATCCTAAATAGATATAAATAAATAAAAAATTCCTAACCTTAAAAAAAAATTATAGATAATATATAATCTTAATTCTATTCTACTATAATCTTTTTATATAAAATTACTCTATCTTAGAAACTATTATAGACTAGCCTTAAGCATATATAAATAGACATTATAATAATTATTAAATATTATAGTAAAAATATTATTAGGACAACTAGTCTATTTATTTTAATATCTAGATATTAGTAAATTGCCTTTTATTGTTTTATCTAGAAAAAGCATAGTATTAAGATAACTAGTCTACTTATTCTAATGTTTAGATAATAGTAATTATTTCTTATTATTCTATTTAGGACTCTATTAGTACTAAAGAAAATAAAAAAGTTTTAGAACGACTAGTTTACTTAACTTAATATCTAGACATTAGTAATTACTAAATTAATTCTCTTTAGAGACCTATTATATTATAAACGATAAAAAAGCAGCATCACTAAGTAGCCTAAAGAAGCGGCTAAGTAAATAATAAGTAGTAACGCGACCTAAGGGTTATATAATACGCTTATAAGGATTATATATAAGTATAGTAAGTAGCGCTTACTATAATTACTAGTAAGTAAGGTAATCCTAAATTATAGTAAAAGGATAGATAAGTATATAAGAAATAGGAATTCCTATAGCTAGGTAGTCTAGATCTCTACTAATTAATCTAAGTAATAGTTTTACTATTAGGAATAACTTCTTTATAGTACTTACTATATACTATAATAAACTAACACTTTAAGTATTAAGCCTACTTATATTTACCTAACTTACTTCCTAAGAAATAGACTTTTTTATAACTTAAAATAAGCTATTATTATATTTTAATTAGTCTTATTTAGTAAGTTACTTAAAACCTTAAATAGTACTAATCTTTATAATATCTACTATAAATAGTAATACTATTACCTTAGCCTAAGTTATTATAGTATAAGCTAAAACTATTAAGGAAATAAAATAATAGATAGAATATCTTATAAAATAGCTAAAGGAACTTAAAACTAATAAAAGAAAGAATAACTATAGCTAACCTAAGTTCTCTAAGCTAGAGAGCTATAATAGAACTAAAGATAATATTAAGACCTTCTTAACCTAAGCTAAAGCCTACCTTAAGGTTAATAATAGTCTTAATATAGCTAAGAATTAAATTCTTTATATTAGAAACCTTCTAATAGGTAAGGTATTAGAATAGTAAGAGCTAACCCTTAGAGACTATCTTAATAATATTCCTATAAATTAGAAAATAGAAACTAATATAGCTTTTAAAGACTATAAGAAGTTTAAATAACTCTTTAAGAATACCTTTAGCGACCTAAATAAATTATATACTATAACTTATAAACTTAAGTTACTTAAATAAACTAGGTCTACTTAGTACTATATATAAGAATTCTAGTAGATTACTACTTAACTTAAATAAGATAATAATAGCTAAATAGAACTATTCTATAATAGACTATATAAAGATATAAAAGATAAAATCTTAAAGTAGGATTAACCTAGAACTATTAAGGTATTTATTATAAATACTATTAAGACTAATAATAAAAACTATGCTTAATAACTTAAATATAGTAGAAAATAAAATAGGTTTTATAGATATAAGCATAATTAATCTAATATTAGTAAATAATAAAAAGGATCTATAGTATATAGAACTTATTTAGGACCTATAGAACTTAATACTACTTATAAAGAGAAGAGAAAGTACTATAACTATAGGAAAATAAGGTACTTTATAAATAAATACTAGTAAAGATTACTTCTCTAAACTAAAAAGAAATTACTTTTTAGAGGAAGAATTAGATATAGTCTATATTAAGAATAAAGACTAGGAATATAGAACTTAACTACTAGAGATTAGATTAATAAACTTATCTAACGCTTATAATTATATTCTACTCCTATAAGGACCTAAGCTACTAGAATATTATCTAGTTAGTATACTATTAACTAGAAAAAAGGACCTAGAACCTATTAGAGTTATAATTAGGGGAATAAGTA
Source organism: Niveomyces coronatus (assembly GCA_018831755.1). Classification (NCBI taxonomy): domain Eukaryota; kingdom Fungi; phylum Ascomycota; class Sordariomycetes; order Hypocreales; family Cordycipitaceae; genus Niveomyces; species Niveomyces coronatus. The sequence goes on along the minus strand of JAFEME010000210.1, from coordinate 8,609 downwards.
TTATAAACCTTTATGCCTTAATTATAAGACTATATAAAATAAAAGCACACCCTAATCTATAACTTTATCTCCTTAGTATATAACACCTAGCACTTAGCACCTAGTATTAAGACTATATTAGGATCTTATAGGCTTTATATTTATATAATAACTATAGATAATACTTATAGAAGAAATTAGAATATAGGTAGTTCTTAAGGTTTATACTAGAATAAGGATATAGCCTATTCCTAAAAATAGATCTATAATACTAAATAATTTAGAAATATAATAAAAATAAACTTATACTATAGAAGTTAAAGAATAAATATTATACTAAGGATAATAATATATATACTATCTAAGCTATAACTTTATAATATAAGAATAGTAAAAATAGTATTATAGTAAATAATCTACTTAGCCTAGATTAAATTAGTATAATAGGTAGGTAACCTAGACACTGCCTATACTCCTATGCTCTAAAAAAACTAAGCATTTTTTAAATACTATAAGAGGTAAATTAATAGTTAGAAAAAGATAACTACTAGAGTAACTAAGGCCTTTCTCTTAATAAGGACCTAATTAGTCTTTATATACTATAAATATTTATAGATATAAATATCTTATAATTAATATTATAATAGTAGAAAAGAAACCTAGGTAATAATAAATAGTAGAGTATAAGGAAACTATATCTTACTAAATCTTATTAATAGATTTAAATTATATTAGAAAAATAAAAATAAGCCTTATTAACTTATAACTATAAAAAAAGATATAATAATATATAGCTAAAGATAAGTAGAAATAAAGGTTATATAGTTTTTTATCTATATATAAGGTAGAAAACACTATATTATATTAGATATTATAAAGATCTTAAGATATAATATAATATTAAAGATACCTTAGTTATAAGTAAGTAATCCTAGAGTTAACTAGAGAATAGGCTAACTTTAGTAGAATATATTAAGATATAATTATAATAATAAGAGCGGCCTAAATAAAAAGGCACCTTAATTAAATTATAATAGGCCTCTAGGAATATATATAATTACTAGAGAGCCTAAAGCTAATATAATAGAGATTTCTAAGGAATACTTAAAGTATAGTAAGCTATTTAGTAGAGAGCTAGAAATAGGACTACTAGAGTATATATACTAAGACTATAAGATTAAACTCTAGCCTAGTAAGGAACCTAAGTTCTATAAAATATATCCTTAGAACCTTAAGTAAGAAAAAGCACTTAAGGAGTACCTAAAGGAGAACCTATAAAAGAGATATATTAAACTATCTAAATTACTAATAGGATACCTAATCCTATAGGTTTAAAAGAAAAATAAAGAATTATAACTATATATTAACTATTAATAACTAAATAAGATTATAATTAAAAATTAATACTTATTACTACTAATAGTAGAAATTAAGAATAAACTAGGAAAAGCTAGTTAGTTTACTACTCTTAACCTTAAAAGGGCTTATAACTTTATTTATATTATAAAAGATTATAAGTAAAAAACTATAATCTAAACTATAAAAAAATATTATAAATATTTAGTAATACCCTTTAGACTTATAAATATACTAGCTATGTTTTAAACTATAATTAATAATATATTATAAAAATAACTAAATAAACTTATTATTATCTACTTTAATAATATCCTTATTTATTCTAATATACTTAAGGAATATAGAAAATATATATATAAGGTACTATAAAAACTATAGGATAATAAGCTACTAATTAAATTAAAGAAGTATAGATTCTATTAGTAAAAAGTTAAATTTTTAAGATTTAAAATCTAACCTAGAAAAATAAATATAAGCTAATTAAAAATATAGATAATTAAAGAATAGCTAATACTAAAGACACTTAAAGAAGTTAGAGGATTTCTAGGATTTATAAATTTCTATTAATGCTTTATATATAATTATAGTAAAATTATAATACTACTTATAAACCTTATAAAGAAAGATTAAAACTTCTCCTAGACTAATATAGAGGAATAAGCATTCTAAGAACTTAAGAGTAAAATTTTAGAAGAACTAGTCTTACTTATAGTAGACCTAAATAAACTATTTAAAGTTAAAATAGATACCTTAGACTTTACCCTAGATAGATAACTAGGATAATAAGATAAAGAAGGATAACTTTATCTAGTTGCTTTTCTCTATAAGAAACTTTATAGACTAGAATTAAATTATAATATTTATAATAAAGAACTTATAGTAATTATTAAAGTATTTAAAGAATAGAAATATTACCTTAAAAGAGTAAACTATAAGGTTAAGGTATTTATAGACTATAAGAACCTAACCTTATTTATAACTATAAAGGATTTAAATAAATATTAAATTAGATAGTATAAAACCCTTATAGATTATGATTTTAAAATTATATATAGAAAAAGATCTAAAAATAAAAGAGAAGATATACTTAGCTAAAGAAAGAATTTAAAATTAAAAGAACTAGTAGATAACATATTACTATTATATACTAATAAGGATAGAAACCTTATATTAGACACCTAAAAGATTAGTATAACCTAATAAGCTATACTAGATAATAAATAGATATAATAAATTATATTAAGTATTAAGAATAATAAATATCTAAATAATTAGGAAATAAAACTATATATTATAAAGAAAGGTAAGGCCTTCTTATATAATAAATAATAGTATATTCCTAGTATACTTTAGAAATAACTTATTAAAGAAATATATAAACACCTATTATATAGACACTAAGGTATAGAAAAGATTATTAATAGACTATAAAGATTATATAACTTCCTAAAAAGTAGAAAAATTATATAGGAAATAATTAAAGAATATAATATATATAATAAAGTAAAATTAGGATAATATATACTATATAGTAAATTATAACTAATACTATTACCTAAAAAGGTATAGTAAATAGTAACTATAGACTTTATTATTAAACTACTAAAGTCTAAAGAACTAATAATAAGAGTTAGCTATAATAATATCCTAGTTATTATTAATAAACTTATAAAATATACTTACTATATTCCTTATATAGAATCTAGTAACACTAAGGACCTAGTATATATAGTTTTTAAGATAGTTATTACTTAATATAGTCTACTAATAAAATTAATATTAGGTTATAATAAGTTATTTATATTAAACTTTTAGAAAAGTCTTATAGAAATTATAAAAATTAAGTAAAATCTATCTATAGTATTTTATCTATAAATAGATAGATAGATAGAAATCTTAAACTAGATACTTAAATAATACCTATAAAGCTATATTAACTATTAATAGAATAATTAGGTAGAATAGCTATCTCTAGTATAATAGGCTTATAATAGCTTAAAAAATAAAAATATAAAAATATTACTATTTAAGGTAAACTATAGATTTAACCTTATAATTAAAATATATATAGTATAAAGTATATATATACTAATAGCTATAGTATATATAGTAACTATTATAAATATATAAATATATTTATAAAAAAAATAGATTTTTCTATAGAACTAAATAAAGTATTATATAGATAAGAAGAGATTATTAGTGCTAATCCTAGAGGAGGGGCATAAAGTATACCTTATCTATAAAACTATTAAAATAAAATAACCTAGTAATAAACTTAGCTAGAAGAAAATAAGACTATTTATTATTAAATAAAAACTATTAAATACTAACTATAAACTATTACTATTAAAAAAGATAAAAATATATCCTATATTCTATATTTTACTACTAGAAAAAGCACTAGATAGTACTATAATTACTATAAAAACTATAGTAGAAAATATAAATAAGTATAAAGTAGAAAGGATCCTTAAAGTATAAAGAAATATTAAAAAACGTTATTACCTTATTAAATAAAAAAATACCTAAATTTAAAAAATATATAGGAACTAATATATAACCTTAAGAACTACTTATAATTATTTAACTATTTCTACTAAAGAACGCCTTTTATTCTAATAAATAAATTTTATATAAAGAACTAATACTAAATTCTATATCTAAAGAATATATTAATATAGAATCTAGCTCCTTAGAAGATATAGAAGGAGGATTAGAAGTCTAATAATACTACTTTAATTCCTCTTACTTAATACGCTCTAACTCTTCTATATTATTAATACCCTATATAACTATATATATTATTTTTTTAAACTATAATTTCTTTTATTTTTAAAAGTAATATACTTTTATACTTACCCTCTTTAGTTCCTCTTCTATATCTTCTACTTTAGATTTAACCTTATAATACTAATTACTAATATAATAAAGCTACTATAGAGTAGGAGGATTTTTATTATAGTAAGATTAATTAAGGTAAATATACTTATAATAATAAGAGGAATCTACTTTAGATGCCTTATAATCTAAGATACCTTATTCTTTATAAAAAGAATATAAAAGTATATTAATAAGCTTTCTAACTATTAATTTAAGAAAGGCATTTTATTTATCTATTTTATAAAAACCTTTTTAAGAATAAATAAAAGGCTTTATAATATAATTAGCTAATATAATAGTATATAATAACATAAAAAGGAAATTATATAGATATATAGGCGGCCTAATCTAAGGGCCTTAAGGATAAAACCTATAGAGGAGGAGTATTATATTATAAATAATACTATATAAGGCTAATCTATAATAGGCGCACTATAAAGCTATAGTCCTAGTATAATACTAGGAAAGAAGTTATATAATAGATTATTAGATTATTAAGATAATCTAGTAATAAAGGATTATTATAGAATATAAATAATCTAAATAATCTAAGGAATAGTAGAGAACTAGATAAGTATATAAGGGATAGAGATTCTAGTAGCTAGGTAGCTAAGATCTCTACTAATTAATCTAAGTGATAGTTTGTTATTCCTAATAGTACTTCCTATATACTATAATAAACCGACTCTTTAAGTATTAAGCCTACTTATATTTACCTAACTTACTTCCTAAGAAACAAACCTTTCTATAACTTAGAATAAGCTACTATTATACTACTACTACCTTACTAGGCTTAAAAAATTAAGCCTAGGTTAGAACTATAGCTACCTATAGAAAGTCCTATAAAGACACTATAGTTAAATAAAGACCCTCTATATAAGATATAGCTAAGACCTATCTACTAATACTAAGACCTAGCTACCGCCTGCCTAGACCGCCTAAAGCGCCTATATTTACTTCTAGCACACTAAGCACTACGTCTAGCTAAATTAGCGTTTTTAGTAATATAACTTAGTAGCTATAGCGCTTATAACACCTTATTCCCTTTATTTTCCTTTCCCCCTAAAAGCTTATATAGCTATAATTAGTAGATATAGTGCTAGTAGTTACTTCTAAGAAGCCGCTAACTACTATAACCGCTAAAAATAGAGCTCTTAGTTAAGATATTAGCGTCTAGGCCGCTGCTTTCTAATTATTTTAGCGCTTTTAGCGCTATATTCTAACTAAATTAATACTCTTAGTATTATTATTAAATTAGTATAACACTTCTAGCGCTTTAATTTAATTACTATAGCACTCCTAGAGCCTAAACCCTATTCTCCCTAGAACCTTTAAACTACTATAGCTACTAGCTATAAGGCTATTTATTAATTCGCCTAGTGCCTCTAGCGCGCTAAGTTTAATTAGTTTAATACTTCTAGCTACTTTCTAGCGCTTCTATTTAATAAATATAGCGCTTCTAGCTACTTTCTAAAGCTTTAAATTAATTAATTTAGTACTACTAGTGCCCTAGCTTAATTCCTCTAGTAATAAAAAGCCCCTAAAGCCTAATATAAATTATTCCTTAGGCGCTATTAAGCTACTATAGCTAGTATATTATTAATTAATATAGTTTTAATAGTGCCTATAGAGTGTAATAGTAGCTTATTCTAAGTTATAGAAGGGTCTATTTCTTAGGAAGTAAGTTAGGTAAATATAAGTAGGCTTAATACTTAGAAAGTCGGTTTATTATAGTATATAGTAAGTACTATTAAGAAGTTATTCCTAATAGTAAAACTATTACTTAGATTAATTAGTAGAGATCTAGACTACCTAGCTACTAGAATCTCTATCCTTTATATACTTATCTATCTCTCTACTATAATTTAAGATTACCTTACTTACTAGTAATTATAGTAAGTAGCGCTTACTATACTTATATATAATCCTTATAAGCGTATTATATAACCCTTAGGGTCGCGTTATTACTTATTATTTACTTAGCCGCTTCCTTAGGCCGCTTAGTAATGCTATCTTTTTATTATTTATAATATAATACTCCTTCTCTATTAGTCTTATCCTTAAGACCTTATTATTCTTTATAGGTCTTACTTTTAATTTCTCCCTTTTATATTATTCTTTCTAATAGTATATCTAGGCGCGTATAGAAACTATATAGTTATACTTCTTTTAGTTATAATATAACTTTAGAGCGCCTTTATCTTATTTAGTATATTAAACTTTATAGTACTAATTCTCTTAATAAGATTATACCTTATATACTATATTATTATAAATACATTTACTATACTATAGTTAGTAAATCTACTAGTCGTTATTATAAGTGCGCCCTTAAGGGCCGCCCTTATAATAGTATATTTATTAGCTCTTCTTTAGAGCGCGCCTCTACTACTCTAGATAAGGTCGAAACCTAGGAGCGTTAGGCTAAGAGTGCTTTAGCTAAGGCTTAGGAAAAGGCTCTTTAGGCCTATTATAATGCTATAGAAGCTTTAAGTTATCTTACTTATCTTTATAAATAAAAGGAGCTCTTTTATTCTAAAGAAAAGGAGCTTTTTAAACATAGTATAGTAGAGTTAGATTAGGAGGATAGTCTAAAGGATTATTCTACCTCTAATTTACTTATCCTTAAATCTAAAGCAGTAGTAAATATTTAGGAGGCTAGGGCCTTTAGCATAGTAGACTAAGGATAGATTTTATCTAGTAGAACTACTTAATTATTATTAGGTAGTTTTTAAGGTTTCTAATTAGTTCCTATATATTTTCTAAGTTTAGGTACCCTTTCTATTTAAGAAGATAATAATAATTTTTAATATTTCTTTATGCCTTAAGGATCCTTTCTACTTTATACTTATTTATATTTTCTAGTATAATTTTTATAGCAACTATAGCACTATCTAGTGCTTTTTCTAGTAATAAAATATAGAATATAGGATATATTTTTATTCCTTCTAGTAGTAATAGTTTATAGTTAGTATTTAATAGTTTCTATTTAATAATAAATAGTCCTATTTTCTTCTAGTTAAGTTTATTACTAGGTTGTTTTATTTTAATATTTTTATAGATAAGGTATACTTTATGCCCCTCCTCTAGGATTAGCGCTAATAATCTTTTTTTATCTATATAATGCTTTATTTAGTTTTATAGGAAAATCTATTCTTTCTATAAATGTTTTTATATATTTATAATAGTTACTATATACGCTATAGCTACTAATATATACACGTTCTATACTATATATGTTTTAATTATAGGGTTAAATCTATAGTTTACCCTAAATAGTAATATTTTTATATTCTTATTTTTAGAGCTACTATAAGCCTATTATGCTAAAGGTAGCTATTTATAATAGTGGCTTATTCTAAGTCATAGAAAGGTCTGTTTCTTAGGAAGTGAGTTAGGTAAATATAAGTAGGCTTAATATTTAATAAGTCGGTTTATTATAGCATATAGTAAGTACCATTAGGAAGTTATTCCTAATAGTAAGACTATTGCTTAGATTAATTAGTAGAGATCTAGACTACCTAACTACTAGGATCTCTATCCCTTATATACTTATCTAGTTCTCTACTATCCCTTAGATTATTTAGATTATTTATATTCTATAATAATCCTTTATCGCTAGATTATCTTAATAATCTAATAATCTGTTATATAACTTCCTTCCTAGTGTTGCACTAGGACTATAGCTTTATAGTATACCTACTATAGACTAGCCCTATATAGTGTTATTTATAATATAATACTCCTCCTCTATAGGTCTTATCCTTAAGGCCCTTAGATTAGACCGCCTATATGTCTATATAATTTTCCCTCTTATATTATTATATACTATTATATTAGCTAATTATATTATAAGGCCTTCTATTCGTTCTTAAAAAGTTTCTTATAAAATAGATAAGTAAAACGCCTTTCTTAAATTAATAGTTAGAAAGCTTATTAACACACCCCTATATTCCTTTTATAAGGAATAGGGTATCTTAGACTATAAGGCGTCTAAAGCGGACTCCTCTTATTATTATAAGTATGTTCGCCTTAATCGATCTTACTATAATAAAAATCCTCTTACTCTATAGTAGCTCTATCGTATTAGTAATTAGCATTATAAGGCCGAATCTAAACTAGAAGACGTAGAAGAGGAACTAGAGAGGGCGAGCGTAAAGGTGCGTCGCTATTAAAAATAAAAGAAATTATAGTTTAAGAAAATAATACGCATAGTTATATAGGGTATTAATAATATAGAAGAGTTAGAGTATATTAAGTAGGAGGAATTAGAGCAGCGTCGTTAGACTTCTAATCCCCCTCCTATATCTTCTAAGGAGCTAGATCCTATATTAATGCGTTCTCTAGATATAGAATTTAGCGTTAGTTCTTTATATAAAATTAGTTCG
>JAFEME010000209.1:0-46797 GCA_018831755.1 Niveomyces coronatus | reverse complement strand
GCTGACAGGAGAGCACAGGCCGCCCAGGGGGTGGGGGGGGGGGAGGGCATTGACAGCGGTTACGTCTTGCTTCTTAACTAGCCGAAAGTTGCACAAAATAGTGAGAAAAAAACCACTAAAAATAAGATAAAATATAACCAAGGTAGACGGGTTCGCATAGATCTCGGATAACTCGTCCCGCTGGCAACTTGTCGTGACGGAAACGCCGAGTCGTACGTGCAACTCCCCCTCCCCCCTCCTCCGCCCCAACCATATAGAAGACGATAACTATTGCATACACGTCAAGAATGGAAAGGGAAGGGAAGGGAAGAGGGGGGGGGGGGACCTGTTCAATTTACGGTAATATTGGTTGCCCCGGCTAATATAAAAGAAGAAAAACATTTAATAATAAGAATGATAAGAAAAATAAAACACAAAAGAGACGGCAGCGGCGCGCCATCCCGCAGCTTTGTGCATAATCGACCCCCCGGCCCCCCCCCGTCTCTTTTCTAGGCCGCCATCATCCCTGGATTATGAAATCCTCCCCAAGTCCAAATCTGCACCGTGACACGCTTTTTGTTTTCGCGCGCTGTTCAGCTATGATATAGGATGCTATAAGACAGATTCACATCTCGCCCGCGCCTTTCCCAAGGCAGCTCCTGGGCTGATCGAGCTGCAATGCTTCGGCAGTCGCAGTGACATTCAATCTAAGCGACTAAGATGATCCAAGCATTTAATGCTGGCCTGCAGCTGTTTCGGCCAAAGAAAAGAAGAACAAGGCCGATTGTCCCCCTTGTTGTGCAAACTGCACGTCTAACAGCCTGCATTGCATTGTGCACGGGGCGCGCCCACCCGTGATGATGCAGGTCGAAAGGAGCAGAAAACGTCAACTTGTGCACAAAAAGAGAGAGGGAAAAAAAAAAACAACGTTTGCGTTGGAATGGCCAAGAGAAGGAATGCGCGCGCCCGCAGCACTTCGAGGACCGAGCGGAATATGCCTTGAAAACCATGATGTAGTCGACAAGGGGGAGGGCATACCCCGGAAGTGATTCGTCGCCGTGACTGCCGTCGCAATGATATGTACCTTTACTCATCACGAGATTCTCTTCCTGCTGAGCACGTTTCATTGTTTCAATTTTTTTTTTGTGTTTTTCTTCTCAGTAAACAAACCAATAGAATTGGCGGGGGGGGGGGCTTCAAACGGGCGACGGCACGCATCAAATCTCGTCATGCATGGCAACGTCTCAAAGTGTTATGCAACTTGCCCGACTTGGAGGGGCACCGTGCGCACAAAGTAGATAGGGGTGTTCCAATCCCTTGTCTCGCCTCTCTGCCTCTTTCCGTATCGTACGGAGGACTGTCCCAGGATGGACAGGGAAAGCAAAAAGGACAGCGACGACCTTCAGCCAAGGGGGAAGGGGGGGGGGGGGGTAAATGGGATCGTCAACATACGTCTCCTATCCTTCTCTCTCTCTCTCTCTCGTCCTCTCTCTCGCCCTCTCTCGCTCTACCGCGTACCAGGATTCTCGTCCAGTTGTTGCCCGCGCTCCTGGTTGAGCGGTAGCCAAAGAGGTCTAGCTGACCTCCCGGGGCTTGTCGTTGGCGTAGAGCCTGATTAGACCTCTGGGGAGGGAAAAGCCATCCCGGCCCAGGCTTTTTGGCTGCGGCTGATCAGTGCGGACAAGATCCTTGCTCGAAATGTCCTTTGCTCTTTGTGGATACAAGAAGGGATCGACCAAGTCGCTACTCTAATTATCCTAAAAAAATAAATGAATGGATGTACAGAAAATAAATATTAGATGGTAAGAAGTATTAAATAAAATAGAATAAAGGAAATTTAGACAAAAAAAAAAGAAAAAGAAAAGGAAAAAAGGCCCAATTCAAAGCATCATATCATACATACTTGGATCCTGCCCGCCCGTCATTCCCCGTATCCTCCTTTGTTCATCTCTTCGCAACACGATCTGTGTTTCCTGCTTTTTGCTTTTTCTCTCTCTATCTCTCTCGCCTGTTTTTGCTTCTTCTCCTACCACCTTGTCGCAACCCATTTCTTCATTCATCTCGATTGACTCTCGGTAGAGGAAATAATAGCATCGACCGTTTGGGTCTCAGCTCGCTTTCCTCGCTGCCTTCCTTCGTCAGGCGCACTTACACGGTTGGGCGCCAGCGAAAGCCGAGAGGCAGCGCCCTCCACCGCAACTTGAAAGCCGGACGGTAATGCCATAATATCCCCATCGATAGCAGAGTCTCCAGTCAGTCTCTCGAGGCTTTCTACTCGGTCCACCGTCACATACAATTTCTTCTCCGACAATACTCACCGCTCCCGTCATGGCAAACGACACGACCTGCTCAACAACCGGGGCCATTGTCGCCGTAGAGGGCAACAGCACAACTGTCTCGACTCAGCTGCGACTGCTACCCTGCTCACCGCAAATTCTCATCCTTCCGGCGCTGCAAAGTTACATGCCTGCAGCATCCACACCGTTACCGCCGTCATCTGTATCCGCCACGACATACATTCGACAGATTCATGATGCCGTTCAGACACGCCACGCCGAGGCCGAGCGCTTCCTTCGGGGGGAAGCAGCGGCGGGACACGGAGATGCTGATAGTGGCCGGCGTCTGGTCTTTCTCCACGGCGGAATTGCCAGTGCTCGTGCACTCTGTCTGCATGCTCTGATGAATGATGCTTCGGCGGTTGCTGCCAGAAACGGCCCTGCTGAGTCCGTGACGGCGGCCGAGGAGGAGCTTGAAAGCCTGACCCGTCGTGGGCTGGCCGGACTTGCACAAGTCGCAGAGACAGCGGAACAACGGCGCCAAATACAAACTGACGAGAGGCCGGCAGAAGAGGATCAGCGACATAACTCGGAGCCCATCTTCACAGCAATCCAGGACGACGATTTTGACCAAGACGAGCCCTCAGACCCCAGTACGAGAGCCATGCGCGCGGCGGACAAGCTTGACCGCCAGACCGAGAGCCTGCAGATATCAAACGAGCTCGACCTGACCCTACCCAGCCGTTCCCGCACAGCGAGCCTGCCGGTATATAATCATGCCGACATCGCCATCTCGACGGTCGCCTCGGCAGCGGCGGGGACAACGACGACGACGACGACGGCAATGACAGTGCAGTGCCCTGCGGCCTCTAGAGGCTACGATGACGAGAAACCTCTGGTAGGAGGCGACGCGGCCGTGCACACTCAACCAGACGAGCCGGTAGAGACCGCTGAGCTTGCCACCCCCCGTTTTTCTAGCGTTCAGTATGATGAAGAGCAACAGCACCAGAAGGAGGGTCAAGATATGCCCTCCGTGTTCGGCTTCAGCGATTTTCAGGCCGGCCCGTCCGTGGCGTCGCCCGGCGCCGATGACGACGGACTTCCCTCCAGCAACACAACAACCACGGCAGCTTTCATGACGCCGCCGCCACGACCACTGGGCCATCGCCGCGTGGACAGCGATGCCATCTCACCTACATCGGATGCATTGACTACGCGGTCCATCGGCAAGGTCGAGTATGGCCGAGCTTCTCTCTTTGATGTTCGCGCGTCAGTACGCAGAGAGACGCAGCTGGCCGGAAGTGGCGCTGCGTTTGTCAGCGGCAATAGTAATGGCATGCCGCCACCTATGGAGATTTCCACGGAGCCCATACTCCCTCAACCTCAGGGCAGCAAGGAAAACAAAATCCATCACCCCGATCCCGAGTATACACTGCTATCTAGGCCGAACGCACACGCACGCACCCGCTCGACCGATCACCGGCCACGTACCATCATTGTCAAGCGTGCGCGGCCCGTCGTCAAGATCAGACCTGTGCCTAGCATTAGAAGAAAGCGCCAACAGCAGAAGCAGTCGGAACAGCGCTGGCGACAGAGCAGATCAACCTACATAGAGGATGAATGCCCCGAGTCGCCAGCTCGGAACCGCGACAGCTGCAGTGGTGGTGATCAGACATGTCAGCCAGAGCGAACCGAGCCTGTCTTTCCACATCTCGAGGACCTCGTGCTATACCTGCGCTCGGAGCTCGCTCCGGATCCCAGTCTCGACGCAGCCATCAACGCCGTCAGAGAAGAAGCCGCATTTCGCAAGTCTCTCCGAGATGCCATTGTCACCGTCGACGCCTCGCAGACGCCACGTGCCGGGGTCAGCGCCAGCACCGCGAGCACTCCGTGCTCAGAGACAGCTTCGCCTCGCGCCGAGACTGCCGCCCTTAAGTCTGGGGCCGCTACGCCGACGTCAGCTTTAGGCGCCGCATCAGAGTCCGTCGAACCACAGGACCAGACCGGAGAGGAGGAGCAGGAGGAGGGGGAGCCGCAACGCACGCCAAGGATGGGCGCCGCAACCGCCGATGACTATGATCCGTTCGCGTATATTAATCCCGGCTACGGCAAGTCGCCCCCAAGCGCAAAGGCTTCACCGCCGACCGTGACGATTCTGCGACCACCAACTCCTGCTCAGACGCCTCCGCCGCCCTCGAGGCCATCTTTCGCTGCTAGCCAAGGAGATGTGGCCGAGACTGACCCGACAAAGGCTGCGGATCAGCAGCCTTCTGCTGCATCCAACCCTAGAGGAGAGCAGGAGCTAAAGGTACACCAGGTCGCTGTCGAGATGAAGCAGCCACCCATTGCCGTGCAAAACCTGATTCGCTCCGCGCTCCGCCAGTACTACCCATGCGAACGTCACGGCCATGCCCAGTTTCAGTTTCCCCAGCTGCTCACCAGCCCCAAGGGATTGTGGCAGCCGATTTTCAACAGCAGTGGCAATGGCCGCAACAAACACGGCCGTGGTAGCCGCGATGCTCACTTCGCACCCCCCTCATCATCATCCTCGTCATCTTCCACTACATCATCCAAGAACAGCAGCCAACTGAAACAAATTCTCGCCGTCGGCCTGCAAAAGGGCGTCAAGAGGGAGTACTCATCACGTGTCATTGCCAAGATCGAAAAGTTCGGCACTGAACCGACGGGAACACCGCGCTGCACTAGACTGGACTTCCGGTAAGATAATCCATCATCGCCGTACCGCGATGGGAAAGTATTGATGCTGACTTTTTACGTCCAGATATTTGCTCGCAACCACCATGCAGGCCTTTACGTCGCAGCCGCTGACCAGTCAGACGACCGACAACCCCTTTACCAACCCGCACCTGCTGGCGACGCTCATGCTTCCTCATCTGGAAACCTTTTTGTCGCTTCACGCCGACATTCGCTTCCTCATACTCGAATATCCCGCGGAGCACTTGTCGACAGTCGTTGCCGTTCAGAAGCTTGCTGGGGTCGAGCTTGTCAAGATTGCGCAGATTGTTGATGCTAGGAGCAACGATGGCCTCCCGCCGTTCCATCAGGTCCGTGATGACTCCATCAGCAGCGATAGCTCAACCACTTCTACCTCTGTACCGTCACAATCAGTATCGGTAGCTGCAGAGAAAACCCCGCACACGGGACGTGCGCACAGGGGCGCCTCGCTTGACTTTTACAGCACAAATGCCAACTATCTTCTCGCCTCCTCGGCCTCTGATAGGGATATTGCTGAATTTGTCGCCGCCGTTTGGAATCTTCCTGTTCCACCGCGTACACCGGTGCTGACGGCGGCGGTGGCAGCAGCAGCAGCAGCAGTTGCAACTTCACCGACGACGAAGACGGAGCGTCTGGAGCGGCCGCAGACAGCGCCGGAGGCTAATGGCGCGCGTTTCAAACGAATGGAACTATCACTGCCCTCGTTGACGACAATGCCGACGCCGGCGGCACTCAAGGCGCAGCAGTCGCAGCCGAATCTGCCTCATCAACGACCTCCGGTAAACAGCTCTACGAGTAGACCTTCGCCTGTCCAAGAGACTGCTCCAGAGGCGTATGTTGACTCGCCTAGTGCACCTTCATCGCTGCCAGCTCATAGCGCTGCTCCCATTATTTCTGGTACTCCCCCACGGCCTAAGATGCGTGATGCTGCCGTCAATAAGTCTCCTTCAGAGTCAGCCTCCGCGCGACGCTCACCCGTCTACGGTAGTGGCGACGCTCGGCTGCGCCGTCACCAGACAAGCAGCAGTGACGACAGCATCGGCAGCGTAAGCACCGCCGCTACAACTATCAACTGCGCCGCCGCAGCCGCGCACTCGACACGTCTCGCGTCGGCCACGCCGCGCCGAATCGCCACACCCTCTTCATCCTCATCTGCCAAGATTAGCAAGATCTTTGGACCAGCCGCAGCGGCCCTGCGCGCCGCGGTGCCGCGGTACTTGGACTCGGGGACCTCGCCGGCGACGTCACTGCTTTCGCCGCCGTATGCGGACGATGGCAGCTCGGACAGCGCGTCGCTGATGACGTACGATCCTGCCGAGGACAGCGACTACGATGCCGAGGAGCGTAGGCTGATGCCGATTTTTGGGCGGAAGCGACCGCTCAGCACCATGGGCTCCAAGAAGGCGCTCAAGGTGCTCGGCATGACTATTTAGGCTGTTTGCTCCCTTTTTTTTTCCTTCTTGTTTGTTCGTGGTTTCATGACGAGGCATGATGTGCTCATATGCATACGTCTACACTCTTTTCAACATTCCGCAATACCTCATTTCACTTCTGCATCATGATCAGCAGCATCACAAAGGACGTTGTGGCATGTGTATCATCTAATCGTGCCCTCTCTCTTTATCGGCTTCTACCTGCTGCATTTCGTATCACTGTTCTCACTTCGGCGTCGAGTATCTAGTACCGACTAGATTTTTTCTTGACCACTCACATCTTGGAGCGACTTTATTCTGTCTTTTTGTACTTGTCTCTCTTGTCTTCTTTTCATATTCGGGAAATATCTAGCTTTTCTTTTTCATCATAGAGGGGGACATTCAGGGGCTCTGCATAAGAACCAGGGGAATAAGGCTGTGCTTTTAGGTGTAAAATTCGACATTTAGCATTCATTGATTAGGATTTTAGATGTTTTAATCATCATGTTTTCCATTAAACCATGCTGTGCTCCTGCTGGATCAAGTTTAAAGGCGTTGGATGTCACAGAGATTGAGACAAAAAGTCAAGAAATGGGAGAAAATAGGTATAAACAAAAGTCGAAGCCTATCAAGGTCAAGCACATAAGTCTTTTAATGTCTGCCAAGCATCAGGTCGTGTAATTTCATTCTATACGTAGTTGCATAGTTGACAAGAAGAGAAAGAACAGCAAACCAAGTTGGACACACTAAAAACAAAAAACTGCCACGGATGAACAGAGCGCAAAAAAAAAACAAAAGACAAAAAGAAGACACAAACCCGAAAACTGAAAGATTTCATGACAATGTAGCCCATTATCCACAACCTCGTCTGAGATTGATTCCCCTCGCCGGCATCCCATTGCTTGCAAAAGTGACTTGTTAAAGCCGAGACTTTGCTAGCATCTTAAATTCCACTCAGAGACACACAAACATACACAGACATGGCTTAGCAGCAGCTTCCGCTCGAATTGTTGCCGACGCCCTGGCCCTGACCAACCTGCACGCTGGGCTTGGTGTTGTTGGCGGCCGTGGTTCCCATGCGCTCCTTGATCTGACGGGCCATGGTGAGGAAGGCCTGCTCTACGTTGCTGGCATTCTTGGCCGACGTCTCGAGGAAGGGGATGCCGAGAGAGTCGGCAAATTCCTGTAGTACGATTAGAGCTGCAACGTTCATTATTGTTGAATATGGCATACCTTGGCAACAGTGTACTCGACAACCTTTTTATCCGACATGTCGCTCTTGTTGCCTACGAGGAGCTTGTTAACTCCCTCTGTGGCGTAGCGGTCAATCTCCTGCAGCCATTGCTTGACGTTGTTGAATGAGTCCATATCGGTAACATCGTAGACAACGCAGATTCCGTGGGCGCCGCGGTAGTAGGACGAGGTGATGGTGCGGAAGCGCTCTTGGCCGGCGGTGTCCCACTGCATCGGTTAGTACTTTTGATCGGCCACTTGGCTCGTCAGCCACGTACAATCTGAAGCTTGACAGTCTTGCCGTCGAGTTCGATGGTGCGGATTTTCTGTCATCTGTTAGCGTTGGCCCCCGTGCAATGACCTGGCATACATACGAAGTCGACACCAATAGTGGAGATGTAGGATTCGGTATAGGTATCATCGGCAAAACGGAGCAAGAGACAGGACTTTCCTACACCGGAGTCGCCGATGAGGAGAAGTTTGAAGAGATAATCGTATCTACGTTGAGTTTGATTAGTATTTTCCGTCTTGTATTCCCGTCATCGCAGCATGTGGCGTAGGTGCGTCAGCTCGATGATCATCGTGAACGTCGACAGCCCCCGCCTTCGAGAACAGACGTTCTATGAGACATTTGACGAGTCTCCCTCCGGTTGGCACTCTGGAATCGGCTCATCAGTATAGGCGCTTAGGTTTCAGGGGACTGCATGAGCGGTGGAGCCGGGACATACTACTCGGGGTTCATGATGACGGACTGTCGATGGAAACGAGCAAAATCGAAAGAGACAGGGATGACGGGAGATGCGAGTTCGTAGGCGGCGCGTAGGGAGGACGGCGTCGAGCGATGCGGTTGTGGATGTTGAAAAACAAAGAGAGGCTCAGATGACGAGGTGCTGGAGGCGAAAGATGGCACTTATGGGATTGGGGAACCCTGTAGCGAAGAGTACAGTACGTACGGTAGGTAGTACCTACTAGTAGGTACTGTACCTAGTATGTACAGAACGTCAGGCGACGACAGCCAATGGTGGTCGCCAGGTGACGAGTCACGTGAGTCGATGCAAGACTTAGTAGGTAGGCAAATTGTTTGTGACAACGCTGCTGCTTGCTACAGTGGCGGGGTGGCGGGGTGCACGTTTTATACTAGTAGTGCTGAACAATGTTGCCGTTCCAAAACAGGCACTACAGTAGTAGCGCTTTCTCGTGAATCATGTCTCTCTGAACTGTCCTTGCGAATTTGAGAGCTTACACGTACCGACTTGAAAGGCTTTGTGGTGCTTCTGCGTTATTGTGTCGACTGCCTGGGACCTGCATGTGACGAGACTCGAGACGCTACTGGTGCGGCCCAGCAGGTGATGCTACAATCCGACGACTCTATCGGTCTGCAATAGCGAGGCTTCTAGGCATCGTCCTAGTAATTTCCGACGGCCATCTACATACTTTCCTGCCTCTTCAATCAGGCGGGAAAATACTACATCTTATCTAATGGGCTGGGTTAGAGCATGCTCAAGCGCATATAAGCCATTTCGGATGATAGCAAACCAACCGCTTCCCAGCTTCCATTTACAGTATCGACAGACGAAGAACAAAAAAATTCCGAATTTGATAGTCAGTCTGCCTATATGCATGTATATAAATCCGTCGGCTGCTGCTCATACAATGGTCAAAGAGCTTGCTGCTTCAATGTAACCTCGAGCATTAATACAATGGCTTTAGACTTTGGGGAAGCCCCGCTGAACAACGAGAGGCAGCACAGCCGGGCCTACCAAATTCATTAGTACCTACTGTAGTAGACGCTACAAAGGTATCCGCCAGTGACCCAGCACTGAGCGACCAGCCGTATCAGCGCCGCGGAAAAAGGACCAATCCGAGCCAGGTTCGTCACTCGTACTGTACGACTCTCAAAGACCCAAGCTTTTATTTTTTCTTCACTCCCAGTGCCTTCTCCCAGACCTGCTGCTCAGCACCCAAGAACTCATCTCGTACAACTTCTCCATTTTGATCGAAAACTTGAAACATTTATTAAGTCCTGCTGGATGCCACACTCGTCACTAGGCTGTCGCTAAACATGCCGCTGCGCAAGGCCGTCCCCAAGCTGCGTTTGCGCCGCTTGTCGCTTGCGCCGCAGCCATTGCGGCGATGCATAGCCAGCTACGGCCACACAAAGGCTCGCGTGCAGAGTATATCGCGCACACACCGACCGACTCCTTCCCTCGAATCCATGACCTCGGATCTCAACCAACGAACGCGCGCACTCTCGCCAACATACTTTGAAGCCACCGCTGCGGCATGGCTGCCTCTAAGCGGCGCAAAGGAGCCTTCGGACCCCAACAAAGCCAAGCTCGGCAAGAGTAAGTACTTTCCCATCTTTCCAACCAGACTCAAAGCTTATCTACTTGATTGTCTAGCCCTCCGAATCCTCCAAGACCGTCTCCCCACCCTCCTCCAGTCGCCCCTCCCGCAGGACATGCTCGCACCCAACATCTCCCTCCACCTCTTCCCCTCCACGCATCCACATCTCCCCGTCGTGTCCGGCCGCGTCGCGTACAACGCCGCTCTATGGACCTCGCCCATCGCCTGGAACCGCGTCCCGCTCATCGGCAACGTGCGCCTCGAGATCCTCGCCGAGCGCGTGACCGCCGAGCCCCTATCGTTCCTGCCGCGCCGTCCCGGTGCGATACCCGAGCAGCTCGTCGTGCGCTGGTGCGAGAAGCGTAAGAACTGCAGCGAGGAGTCGTCATCCGCGTTCTTCTCCGCGTCGTCGGCTGCCGCGGCCGCGAGGTCGCTGCGTGGTGAAGGAGGTGGTGTGGATCCGAAGAAGGCCTTCACGGGGCTCTTCATCTTTGACTTTGACGCCGACGGCAGGATACTGTCGCATACGATCGAGACGGTGCAGGAGGGCGGCAATTGGGAGCGGGGTGTGGGTGCCAAGTTTGTCGGCCTGACGGACTGGCTGCTCGGCGGGATACGGCAGGATCCGGGGGGCACGCCGCCGGTGCCCATGTTTGAGCGGAGAAGACGTACTTGAGACGGTAATTGCGTTGGATTTTTTTCTTCTCTTCAGTCTTTATGCCCCACTGTGCTTTTATTTTGCTACTGGCGAGTATTCCCCGCTCTGGCGTCTCATTATCCTGTCTTTAGCGCTGCTATCTTGCCAAAGGGCTGTTTTCCTGTACGATACTCTGGCCCGCGGTGCCATGACGACTGGTCCTTGATGAATCAGATACAAAGAACAAAGAATGACTAGAATTCTCACACACACCTCTACTATATCTGTATGTTGCGTTAGCAATACTCATCATCTTCTCTGCCCATATACATCTGCGTAGCAAGACACAGAAACGGGCTGGCGTCCGAGGCATTTCACAATATTCTGCCCGAGCCACGTGTTTCTCTAACCCATAATCAAGAACCAAAAAGGAAGGAAAAAAAAAAAAGGACAAGAGCTCCTTAAATTCCCAACCTCACAACACAACAGCCTCCCCCGTCGCATCGCCCTCGAAGCCCATCTTGGCCAGCTTCCGCAGCCTCGTCCTGTCTCTCCTCCCGTCCCGCGCGCGCTTCTCCTCCGCCAGCCGCTTCACCAGCTCCAGCTCGCCCTGCTCGTACCCCGGCGGCGGCACGTCGTCCCGGTCGAGGTCGATCTCGCCGAGCAGCAGCACGTTCTCGCCGCGCACCAGGAATATGCCGTGGAAGATGTCGGCGTACAGCCCTCTCGGCGACGATGACGGCGGCGCGTCGCCGTCGTCGGGCGCCGCGCGCTCGGGGGCCGTGCTTGTCGTGGCGAATATGCGCTCCGTCGTGGATTGCAGGACGATGTTGGCTGGCGGGGCAGAAAGTGTCAGGACAAGAAAGCTATCCTCGAGTTTGCAGGAGGAAGACGCACCGAATTGATCCCAGCTTCGCATCACGCCCACCAGTTTCCGCCCGTCGCGCAGCACAACCATCAGCTTTTCTGTAGGTTGCGTTCACCCGCGTCAGCAACACGATTTCTGCATCTTCAGGCTCCCGCCCTCGTTGAGCACGTCATACTGTCTGTCAGATCTAGGAGCTGCGCCGCCGTCGTGAACATCTGTGGAGGGAGTTGCGCCGGCGCCTGAGGTCCCGGTGGCGGCATTGCCTCTCCGGCGAGAGGAGGGGGGGGGGGAGGCTCTGATATGCTTAAGTTTTCCATTTGTCCAATCACCCGGGTCGTTGACAGCTTCTCATGTACTATTTCGACCTGTATCTTTCAAGACTTCCTATAAGAGAAGGATACGGGAGCTACTAGCAATTATGAAGTAGGGGCGCTGGCGTTGTGGTGGAGTGAAAGTGTGTCGTTGTAATCTGTTATGTGTGCGCTGGTCGTCGCTTTCGGCATCACTGTGCCAGTTGAACTCGGATACGGCAGTGTCTTGTCTTTGTTGTCGCGCGGACTGATACTTCTATCGATAAGAAAGTCACATGATGAAAGTGACAACCGATCGGTAATGGCGCCGCGAATTCCATGGTCTAGTGACTTCTCAGCGGAGCAATTCCGAGCAGCCATGGCGGCCAACCGGGAAGCAAATGGTGACCTGTCCGTTTAACATTTAGATTGCCAAATCGCGCAGCGCGTGATAAATCCAAATCTAGATCCGACATCGTGACAATATCGGAAAACGAAAGCAGTCAGCTGTCGTGGGCGATGAATTGCGCGCACGACACCATGTTCGCCATCATCAATGCTAGCGGTGCACTGACAAATACACGCGATGCCCACTCCAGATTGTTTAGATGATGAGAGTCGATACTCGAACGCTTTACGAGAGACATTTCAGATGTCATGACCTTGCAGCTCACAGGCCGCCAGCATCTGGTCGGCAAGAATTGGCGAGGAGAATGTATGTATCGACTTGGGCAAAGAGACCATCCATCTCTGCATATACCATATAGATGGCAACCGGTCAAGTTGCTATTTTGTTTGCGCCCGAGATCTATCAATAAATATAAAGAGCCATTCAACCGGACAACGCCACGTAATAGATGCAAATAATGGTTTTTTATCCTTGTTTGCCCGGCAAACATGAAGCAAAGTCGGACTGGCCGCAGCAGAATAATACAAATAGGCTGCGAAGCATCCCGAAATCTTCTTTACCAGCCAGAGAGGACTGACGCTCCGGTACGCTAAGTAGGGAATGTGAATACATGTTAGAGACTCGTCACTTCCGTTTGATGCCTGAACGCTTGAGCGCCTCCTGCAGCTCAGGCCGGTTGGATAGGGCGTCGATGGCCTGGGTATATGTGAACCACTGGCGCTCACGCTTGTGGCTTTCGGGCCACTCCTTGAACTGGCTTACGACTGTGCCTTGGAAGAAATGATACTGCGACTGGTCCTTGGACATCTTGGGCGGCCGCAGCTCCTCAATGGTGCCGAGCTCGTTGTCGACCTCGATGCTGATGCCGGCCTCTTCCCAAGCTTCCCGAACAGCAGCCTCCTGGCATGACTCGTCAATCTCCCAACCACCTTTGGGGAGAACCCAGCCCTTGCGCCGGGTCGACTGTATCAAAAGGACACGTTCTAGGTCTGTGGAGAGAGGGACGACACCGGCAACGAGCCTGAAACCTTTGGCATTGTAACCTTGATTGAGTTAACATCTGCGATTCATGCTTGCTCCAACAAGCCATGTAAATGAGGAGCAAATGGCCTAGGAAGAACTGATGAGTCTAGCCACACACTCCATGGCGTGGCTGTAAGAGCGCGAGGCTCGCGGCCAGACTCAAAGTTGAAGCGCATCCAGTCATGCAGCGGTGCGTGGGCAGGCAATGCAAGAGCAACATGTATGTGATGAGAGCAACTCACGTTGTTTACTTCTGCCGACCCGCGACTCCATAGACCGACCATTCGTCTCTGTGGAAGTTGTTGCAGACATTCTCGAGAGGCCTGCGTGTGTGTCTGGTTTGGTAGACTCGCTAGGCAGCAGCACGCCGGTTGGCTGCGATCGCGCTACGAGGTTTCTTGAGTGCGAGGCCAACGAACAAGCAGATAGGTATGCACTAACAACGTTTTCCGTAGCAGGAGAGGGAATTTCGGACAGGGAGAAAGGAGAGACAGCGGGAGTAGGGAAAGTTGGTGGGTGGGATTGCGGCGTTGGCGGGGAGAAGCGCAGGGAGTATCAAAGAGAATCGAGCTGCATCATGATGGCTCAATGACAGAATTTAATTTTTTTTTTTTTTTGGTCGGAGGATTTGTTGGTCTTTTTGAATGAGGGAAGTAGGTTCTGACGACCAGCGAGATTCCCAGTCTGCCGGAGGGCAAGTTGGTGAAAAGGCAGAGAGAGCGGAAAAGTCGAGCCCAGAAAAAGTTGGCGGGTGGAAGGGAAGGGGGCTACAGAGTTTGGTGGGTATTTGGAGCAGTGGGCTACAGTGAACTACGATGGAGTGAGGTGCTGTAGTGAGTGCGAAATGGATTAGCGGCGACTCATACCTCTGTACTAAGTACTAGTAGTAGGTACGGTGCAGGCGCAAGACACAGGCGCAAACCTGCCGGAGGTGGTTGTACCTGAAAACCTGCCCTACCCAGGGTGCCGTGGCCGGTTTTGCGCAAGAACAGTGACCTGGCGCAACATAATTCTCCGGTACTGCAACGTTCTGTACGTGCTTCCAGGCCCAGCAGTGCATCAGTGCTAGGTAGTAGTACCTCTAACATGGAGTCAAGTGCACAAGCAATTTTATACATGCCACCACCACAAGACAGTTCCCATGTCGCTTGGCTGCTTCTCACATTTTAGTCTGGCTTGGGGCTCCGAAACTCAAAGACGCATCTGCCTAGAAAGAATGCACTCCCCGAAAAGAGCAGCAGCTCTGTGGAGTCGTTTCGAGGTGGAGGGAGGGGCTTGCTCGAGGCTACAGTACCTTGGCAAATCTTGTCGCTACAGCAAGCCGACGCATGATGAAATCTCCTAGGACTACTACTAGGATAGTAGCACCAACGTCAATCGACACGGACATGATTCATCAGGCTATCGAAAATAACTGGTCCAAGGATAGGTTTGAAAAAAGACGGAGGAAGCAATACACACCAATAAATAGATACTAATAAATATATGTATACAGCATCGGATTCGACTGCATTTTTTCCACAGAGTCGCTGCGACGGCACGACGGGTACAAGGTACTCCAGTCTCGCGATGCCCGCCGTACCCTAACGGCGCGCACGTGGGCAGCTCTACAGTATGTCGTAGGCTTTCCTTGCCTCCGGCCAGGCCGCGAGCAATGACGCAAAGAGGCAAGCAATCGACCCGTTATAGATGCCGCCTGTGGAACAAGATACATAGATACGCAAATAGGTGAAGAAATGCATAAGAAATGAAACAAGACCGAGACCGAAACAAGTCTAAGCAGCAGCCCGGCTTGCGTAGATTATAAACGACCATGATCATGTGTTTGCTGTCTGGCTCGGGGGAGAGTGGCGACCCATCAATATTTCCGACTCACTGTGCTATAGCCCCGACCGATCCTGATGCCTAGGATTGCTAGACAGCGGCTTTCGAAAAACGACAATGAAAAGAAAAAATAAACAAAAACCGAACAACTGCTAGAACATTTAAACTTGCACCATTCTAGCGTTATGACCAGTCCAAACACACACACACACACACACACACACACACACCCTCAGAAAAGCCTGCATTGGGCCCATCTCATCACCCGGTAGGCTTCCCTACAATATAATGGGCTCATCTAGTATTGTACCTACTAATGGCACAATATATTGTACCTAGCTGTATAGTACTGTACTTTATCTCACCCACCCTCTTGCCTCTATGTTGTATAGCGGCAAGGCGGCCGAGACTTGCGTCCCTCGGTCAGTTTGGCGCGCTAAGGCCAGCCTCCTCTCTACGAAACCTTGGTTTGCGCAGTAACACACGGACCCCCTCCCCAGGAAGTTGGGCTGATGACATGGGACGCACCGCGCATCGCATGTCATGGCCCAGGCTTCTGCGTGTCACCACCACCACCATTTGGACTCTACGCCCAGGTGCTATTCCAGGGTCAGTGTGCCGGACGCCAAGACGGCGGTAGTTGCAACTGTGTGCGAGCAGAAATGGAGGATCAAAACGTTCTAGAAGACGCCTCGTCCCATCAGGTGTATTGCATAGAAGGCCTGCCTGTTGTCTGTGGCTAGCTCCTAGAACCAATTGGCTATCGGAGTCGATGCACCGGCTAGTGTAGTGCAAGACAAAGACGTCCACGTCGAGACACAGAACCTATGGCAGCCATTATGTCGACGCCTGACGATACCACCAATTAAATCGCTCAGCTATGCTTCCCCAAGATACTACTTGGAGAAATGCATGCCTAGGTGACTTCACCCAGCACCAGCCGGACCTCCTTCTCTGCCTGAGGTTGTGGGAGACCAGCGGAATGCAGTCAGCCACTGCCGCCTTGTCTGACGCAATCGACACCTTCCACGAAGAATAAATGCCTTTTGTGTATGATATATGATTGCCTTGTTTCGCATTCTTTGGGGTCATATGAGCATGCGTTGCGCAAACGTGTGGCGTGGCGTGCCAACGCTCGCAATTTTGACTGTACCTCACGTCGAGACACTCTCGGTCCATATCTGTTGAGAAACCCTTGCACAAGCTGCGTAATATGGCATTACATCATGAGCATGATGTGGTTCAACGTCGGGCCAACTCAACCACGTGCTTCGACACGTACTGTAGCTCAGCATTTGTGCCACAACCACAGGAAGGGATCATCAAGTCGTGGCAAATTGACCCCTCCAGCACACCAAGACCCATGGCGGGGTAGTTTTCTTTGCTGGCGGGGCCCGTCGCCTTTCCCCGCAGGTGACGAAAAACGCCTCCCCAAAACGCCCTACTGTACAGTACCTAGTACGATATAGGGCTATTATGTAGTGCTGTAAGCAGGTGATTTCCAGCGCTTTCCGCCAGATCTATCGCTGGTCTCGTCACCGCGACACTGTCTGGTTCGGTTCCGGGCACCCAAAGCACGCCTGAGGCCGGCCCTCTCTTGATAATGCCATCATCGTCTTCCTCTCCTCGCTACTCGAGCAATTTCCGACTTCTGGCTACTTTGTCTCCGTCAGCGCAAAGAAACCGCCCCGTTGATCCCTGGATGTGGCTGCGTCATTCAACTTGACTTGGCCCTCGCCACGCCATTCAGCTGCCATCGCCGCATCACACCCACCTGCCTGCTCGCCGTGGCTTCAAAATTTCCAGCCCAGAGCATATCGGTGATCGTCCCGTGCAACAGGTCTTCTCAGCACTTCCGTCAGTGCTCCCAGAGGCAAGTCTCTGGTCGTCTAGCACGCTCAGCACCCCGAAGACCGACGCAATGGCATCTCCCAGACGGCAAGCCGCTGAAAACTCGACCGATGACTATGCCTTTGTATATCCAGTTGGTGAGTGTTGTTTATTTCATCCTGGCTAATGTAATCTTGATTGCCCGTCGTGGTCTGAGCTACGTATTGGTCCAGCGGTCCTGGCTTCGAGTCCAGCGGCATGGTGAGCTGATACGGCTGCCGCTCTCTCAACCTAGCCCAGAGAATTGTCTTTTGACGTAGACTCTTTCTGCGGAATAGTTGTGCATTGCAACTTTTCCCAGTCCCAGCGTATTGGCTGGCCACTTCATCATCTTCAACCATCACGGCCACTAGCAGCTGTGACTGTGCACGTTGCAATACTCAGACATCGAGCAATCTGCCCGCAGGCTCTCTGTCCGCTGATCTGATACAAAGATAGATACGACTGGCATACGCAGAGGCTAATGCGGCATCGTCAGGTTATGCGACGCAACCACACTGTGGCTACTGTGACGGCAGCGGCACTGGTGCAGCCAAACGTGAGTCGTCCCTAAACCTCGGCCACGATTACAATCTAAAAGTCTGCTTTGATGCTGGCTTCGGGCGACATCCTTGGCGCAGACCGTAAATTCTGACTAACCAGCTTTCTTTAGGCATGTCGTATTACGTAGATGCTTCGAAGATGAGCCCGGAGTTCTACCAAACGCTTCTAGATCGCTACTGGAGGCGATCCGGCAGCGTTCTATATCGGCCGAATCAGAGAGACTCGTGCTGCCCGCATTACACGATTCGGCTGGACGCGCACAGTTTCAAGCCCTCGCGAGATCAGAGGCAGGTTGTCAATCGTTTCAACTCTTTCGTTGCCGGCCAGGACTACACAAAGGCAGCGGCGCGCCTGTATCCAAGGACCAAGCAGCAGGCGAGGGACAGAAACAACGAATTCTGTCTGCTGCAGCGTATACATGAATCAGAGCATGCAGAATTGCGAACGCCACCAGTTCCCGCGCACAAGTTTATCGTGACTCTGGAGGAGAATGACTTTACTGAGGAAAAGTATGCCGTGTACTGCAACTACCAAAAGGTCATCCACAAAGATGACCCGGAAGACATAAACCGAGGATCTTTTCGACGTTTTCTATGCCAGTCTCCCTTGCAACGACGCATACGACATCTCCCCGACCGCACGAAGCAGCGTCTCGGGTCTTACCACCAGTGCTACCGTCTCGATGGCAAGCTCGTCGCCATCGGAGTGCTCGACCTCTTGCCCCACTGCGTCAGCTCCGTCTACTTCCTTTACCATGAAAGCATCCACAACTTCAGCCCTGGCAAGCTCAGTGCCTTGCGAGAGATTGCACTCGCGGTAGAAGGAGGCTATCGTTGGTGGTACCCGGGCTACTATATACATAGCTGTCCCAAAATGCGCTACAAGATGGACTACGCACCGCAGTATATACTTGACCCTGTGACGCTTGACTGGGACCTGGTCGACAAGGATGTGCTCGCATTGCTCGACAAGTCACCATACCTCAGCTTGTCGCAGTATCGCGGACAAGTCAAGGAAGAAAAGAGTCACGAGCGGCAGGCAAGGGAGAAAATGGATATTGACGACGGACAGGAAAGTGATAGCTCGTTGGAGGAAGAAGACGATGACCCTTGTCGGTCACTTTTCGCCGACAACCTGCCGGGTATACCCAACCTGGAAGAGCTGGAAAAGGTGGATCTGGATCAAATCCGTGTTTGCGGCTTGTCTACTCCGGGCCTCCACAGGATGTCCGATGTCGTCGGCTGGCGAGAGAGCACCATCTACGAATGGCCCAAGGTCAAGGCGCGCATGGCGGAGCTGGTCGCGGCCATGGGACTTGACACGCCGCCGAGACTATGCATAGACGTCGAGCGCGGACGTGTACGATGAGCGCAGGCGCTCAAATGCTTTCATACTTTTGTACTCAC
This sequence comes from Niveomyces coronatus, assembly GCA_018831755.1. Lineage (NCBI taxonomy): Eukaryota > Fungi > Ascomycota > Sordariomycetes > Hypocreales > Cordycipitaceae > Niveomyces > Niveomyces coronatus. Next base: position 27,925 of record JAFEME010000209.1, on the reverse strand, counting down.
CTGTCTCAATATTGATATCTAGCCCATGACTATCCGACTTTGGACAGATTTGGGTGTCAGTATCTCAAGTAGTCGAGCCTAAGTAATATATATAGCTTCTGGAAAACTTCTGGGTAACTTGCCTCCCATACATTAGCGTAGTCATATTCAATATCAATAATGCATGCAAAGTGTTCTCATTTCTAGATCTTCTTCAAGTTCCTATTACATTTGCTAGTCATGTTATGTAGTTTTATATGAAGTCACTCTGCGCAGTGTCGCGCGAATCCCGCATTTCCACATCGGGAGAGCTCCAACGGGTCTAAAAATCTTTTGGACCAACACCCACCTCTCTGGCACATTGCATTGCACACCAACATCCAAAGTATTTTGAATTGTGCCAACAAATATATAAATGCGCAGCACTCCCGCTTCATAATAGATTGGCCGATTCAGCTATCACAACTGCAGCTCTCACCGCATCCTACATCTCCAGCTCCGCACCCGACACCACTCATCTCGAGCGTAGCCGGCACGCGCCCAGCCCACAATGTCGACTCAGCAGGCGCTCTTCTCCCCGGCCGAGCTCGCCTACCTGCAGAGCTCCCTCTCCCTCCGTCCTCCCGTGCGGCCCGACGGCCGCTCCCCGACGCAGTTCCGCCCGCTGACTGCCGAGACGGGCATCCTCCCGGGGACCAACGGCAGCGCCCGCGTGTGCTTCGCCGACGGGACCGAGGCGGTGGTGGGCGTCAAGGCCGAGATGGAGAAGACGGCGGCTGCGGCGGCGGGCGACGCGGAAGACCAGCTACAGGTCGATGTCGGGCGATGGCAGCGCGCGGGCGATGAGGCGGACCTGGACAGGGATAGGATGAGGCAGGCGCGGGAGGACTGGCTGGAGATCTCGGTCGAGATCCCGGGACAGAGGGACGATGAGGCGTCGACGGTGTTCCTGGCAGAGATGCTCAGAGAGGCGCTGCTGGCAGATGGGGATTTCGCGCGTAGGTTGTGGATTAATCGGCGGTTTCACTGGCGCCTCTATCTTGATGTGAGTTTCCGAATGAAGCGTGGCACATTGCAGTGGGAGAGCAAAAAGACGTGCTAACAAGACATGTTCAGATCCTGCTGATATCACCGCCACTCTCTTATCCCCTGCCGCTCCTCTCCCTCACCACGCACCTCGCCCTGCTCTCGACGCGCCTCCCGCGACTCAAATCCGAAGGCGACGAGGACCCCATGTTCGACGACGACTGGGCCGCGTCCACCCATCTGTACCCGCGCGGCGAGAGCAACAAGTCCACATCGGCGGCGCCCCGACCACCCGTCACGCTCCTCGTCGTGGCCGTCGGCGACAACGTCATATTCGACCCGGCGCGGGAGGAGCTCGCCGTGGCGGAGACGGCGCTCGCCGTGTCCGTCGTCGCTGCCCCGGGGGGCGCGCTGCGCCTGCTCGCGCTGAGGACGATTGATCCGCCCTCGAGACTGACGCCGCCGGGCGTGCCGCACTCGGCGAGCACAGTGGCGGGGAGCGTGACGGGGAAAGCACAGCAGCAGCAGGACGGGCCGGTGGCGGGGGTGTGGAAGGCGCCGCTGGGGGGGACGAGGTTTGCGGTCGTGGATGCGATTCTGCAGACGGTGCTAGAGAAGGGCGGCGTGGCGGATGAGGTGCTGGATGCGCTGGATAAAGTCGAGCTGGCTTAAGTATGCCGCAGATTGAGGGAGGGTAATGGTTGCAATTCATGAAGAAAAGTGTTGTTTACCGCAACTGGCGTTCAAGGGTCATATTTTAGACATGTGCAATCAATTTTGTAACACAAGACTACGAGTTGCCTTATTCTATATGGGTAGCTGTAACATAACACTGACCAGGAAAAGTCAGGCTTAAAAGATGCCAAACCACTTCTTTTTGCTCGTCTTCTCAGCAGCCGCTGCAGGCGGCATTTCCTTGCCGAGTGCGGCAGCCTCAATCTCTTCCTCGCTGCGCTCATCGCCCTTGCCAAATACCATGCTGACGGGGTCTCGAATCTCAATGCCATGCATCTTCATGTAGTATCTGCGCTTGGCAACGTCGTCCAGGTGATTAGTTCGGTGCTCGCTGGCCTTGACCGCCTTGTCCATTTCGTGCGAGAGAATAACGTCCTTCCACGCGGTGAAAAAGTAGACGGGGCTGTGCCAGAGCTCGGAGAAGGCGGGTACAAGCTCCTTGTACGGCGAGTTGTAGGCATAGTTCATGAAGAATGTGTATATGCCCATTGCAAATAGCGTGCCCTGGCACACCTCAAGTCAGTACACGTCTATGAGGGTCGATTACATGGAGAATGGCGCATACCATGGTGATGAATGTGTGGAGGAGCTTGCTGTGCCAGAACCAGTGCTGCCACGTGCCCGCGGGCGCCATCAGGCCAGGGTAGCTGCGCTGGCTGCGAGTCCGCACCTCGGCCTCGCTCAGAGGCGGGCTCCAATGCCGGGGGATGGCATTCTGCTTGAGACGCGACCCATGGGACGGCGGGACGAACTTGCTCGGCTTCTCGAGGACAAGCGGCTTGCCATCGGCGGGCGGCGGCGCGGTGGAGGATGACTGGAAGCGGACGAGAATGTGACCCTGAGAGGCGGGCACGCGGATGCCGCGCCAGAGAGGGCTCTGGAGCGGCAGGAGGAAGCGCGGTATGATGGCCTTGATGACGGCCATGGCGAGCCTCTCAGCGTGGAAAAAATGCGACGACGACCTATTCAAAGTCGGTCCTCGGCCGTTGGTTACACTTGAAGCTATCGCAGGAAAGGGAAGGCTCGGGCAAACGAAAACCCGTTCCAGACTGAAGACTCTATTTTAGGTTAGGACAATTTCTGTCCGGTGGATACCGGTAATAAAGCCAGATGTGTTCTTCTCGCTGTTGGCTCGGGGCCACTTCGGGATATGCTGGTCAGCGGGTGAATCCGGGAAGATTGGTGAGAGGAGTATTTTCGCCGTTTTTTTCCTTGCTAGGGTTGGTGCTAAGCATCAGGCCAGACTCCATACAGAGCAAGGAGAGTATCGTAGTCCTGCGTAATGCTCCGTCACTGATTGGCCCTTGCCACTCCCTGTTAGTGGCCCGGGGCGCCCGCTGTGCTCCCAGGTCGGCCACCCGTGGGCCGTAATGTACAGGCACCGTAATACAGATTACAGCACGGTGACCAGCGCCAAAGACCATTCTGAGTAGTAGCAAGGCACTGTAGAAGTGGCGGTTGGCCAGGCACGGGCTAGCCTGCTTTCGTCGACATGCTGTCATAAACATTTTTTTTTCTCTTCTCTTTTCCCATCCTGTTTTCCCTTTCCCTTTCTTTCTTTGTCTCATAGTTTATCCAACCAACCTAACCGAATCACCACGTCTTCCAAAGAGATTCCCTCGCGAGGTTCTTTTTTGGTTTCTTCCGGCGATAGTCCTTCTCTTCACGACTTTTCATACATCTTTAACCCACAAATATCATCACAATGGCTGGTGGTAAGTCTCAACCCAGGCATCCCTGTATCCTCGGTTTCGTCATGTGGCAGTCATGTGGCGCGGCGCAATTGGGCTCAACAACGCCTTTCACCGTTGGAAGTGAGCCGGAGACGTTGCAAAAGCGTCTCCTCGTACGCTCCAGCGATAGGCCGAGATTTGAGCAGTGACCCGTCCAGCGACGCAAAATGTCGCATCTCGAGTTGCGTCCAGCCCTTGTCAGCCCACGCGCAGCGAGCAGGACAATGAGCTCTGCAGGAATGGAGTAGCGCGGATGCGCTACTCGCAAACCCGTGCTCTACAGAATCTGCGGATAATTTGTCGCTTTCTGCTGTGTTATATCGACTGCCCATGCCACGCGACATTAACAAGGAGACCTACAGCCAAAAACAGCACGGCTGACACTTTTATCACAGGCGACGCTAAGAAGGGTGCCAACCTCTTCAAGACCCGCTGCGCTCAGTGCCACACCGTCGAGAAGGGCGGTGGAAACAAGATCGGTCCTGCGCTGCACGGCCTCTTTGGCCGCAAGACGGGCTCTGTCGAGGGCTATTCCTACACCGACGCCAACAAGGGCAAGGGCATCACCTGGGACGATGACACCCTCTTCGCCTACCTCGAGAACCCCAAGAAGTACATTCCCGGAACCAAGATGGCTTTCGGTGGTCTGAAGAAGGACAAGGATCGCAAAGATCTCATTGCGTACGTTCGCCCGATACGGTGCAAGTGTCAATGACTAACCAAGAACAACAGCTACCTCAAGGAGTCGACTGCCTAAGCGACGGCTCTTCTTTCTTTTAGCACTGTAACATGATGTGAAGAATACTTGGAATTTTGTTGATAGACGGGAGAAAACGCCGACGATTCGTGTACTATAGACCAGTTAGAGAGCCGTGCCGGTATTATAGACGGCCGCTCAGGGCTTGGACAGAAACTCCTCTTTGCGGGCAGAGCTCGTGTAATAATCAAGTCTGGCGTTGGCCACGCATATTGCGTACAGTTGCATGTGACGTCTGCGCAAGGCGCGGACGCATCAAAAAAAAAAAGGCGGAAACACGTATAATCAAAGCGCACGGCATAGAAAATTCCGCAACGATGTCTATAAGCCTGCGTCGACATCCGTCTGTCATGCTGCCGCCACCGCCTATACGTGCCTCCCCATCTTCACCTTTAGCCGACGATACATGTCCGGATTCACCACGCTGCGCTGCACCTGACTCAGAGCGGCCTCCCAGTCGCCGCGCGCAATCTGACCCGAGGCAGCGCCACCACCTCCTGCTCCTGCTCCTGCTCCTCCTCCTCCGCCGCCGCCGCCGCCAGAGACATGCCGCAGCAGCGCGGACTCGGCGGCCTTTGTGTGCAGCCCGTCCAGGTCCGCGCCGGAGAAGTCGGTGCACCGCAGGTCGAGCGCCACCTCTGCCAGCAGCGCCTGGCACGCCGTCTCCTCCTCGTCACAAAGGGCGGCGTTCTTGTGCCGCGTGCGGTATATCGCGCGCAAGATGTCCACGCGCTCCTCGGGCGTCGGGAGATCGAGGAAGAGCTGCTCGCTCAGCCGGCCCGGGCGCAGCATCGCGTCGTCAATCATGTCGGGCCGGTTCGTCGTGCCGATGATGTACACGCCCGCGCGGCCCTGCACGCCGTCGAGCTCCGTGAGCAGCGCATTCACCAGCCTCACGCCCGAGTCCGTCGCGGCGCCGCCCCCGGCGCCGCCCCCGCGGCGGGGCACCAGCGAGTCCATCTCGTCGAAGAAGAGGATGCAGGGGGCGGAGGAGCGGGCGCGCTGGAAGAGCTCGCGGACGGCGCGCTCCGACTCGCCGACGTACTTGTTGAGCAGCTCGGGCCCGTTGATGAGGATGAAGCTGGCCTGAGCCTCGCGCGCGACCGCCTGCGCGACGAGCGTCTTGCCACACCCCGGAGGACCCCATAGGAGGCAGCCCGAGGGGCGGTTGAGGCCGAAGCTCAAGTAGAGCTCCGGGTCGCGGATGGGCCCGATGATGGATAGCTGGAGCTGCTGGCGGACGGCGGCGAGGCCGCCGACTTGGTCCCATGAGACGTCGGGGATCACGCTGAAGCCCTCTCTGCGGAGAGAGGGGACAAAGTCTTTGAGGGCGGATTTAAAGTCGTCGAGGGCGATGGGGGCGTCGTCGGGGTGTAAGATTTCGTCTGGGATCTGTAGGGTAGTGGCGCTGGGAAGGAATATGCGAGTGCTGTTGAGGACGCCTCGGTGCAAATTCCAGATTGAGTCTGGGTCTGCAGCCAGGCTGAGGGCCTCGGCGGTAAGCCTCATAGCTCGTCTGATGAAGATTAGCATGTCGGCAGGGACAAAGCCGTGTGTCAGCTTCGCCAGGTCAGCCAGATCGACGTCGGGCGCGAGGCTCACGCCGTCTAGTAGCGCCTCGAGCATATCGCGCCGCGCCTCCTGGTCCGGCACGCGCATCTGAAACGTCTCCTCAAACATGTCGGCATCGAACAGCATCGGGTTCGCATCCGTTGGGCGCGCCATGGATGCCATGATCAGCACGGGCGCGCGCCGCGTCCTGATGCGCTGCATATGGAGCTGCAGCATCTGGAGCGCGCGCTGCTGGTTGTCAGTGAGTGGTGTGCCGCCAGGCCTCCCGATGTACTCCTCAACGTGGTGTATGCTGATTATGCAAGGCGCGGCGGCAAGTGCGGCGTCAAAGGCCTCCGTTAGGCTCTTTTCCAGGCGCTCGGGATCCTGGAAACAGCGCGTGAGATTGACGAGGGGCAGGCAGAGCTCGGCAGCCAGTTGGCGGATAAGCGTTTTCTTTCCGATGCCGCGCGGGCCGGAGACGGCGATGCCGATGGTGTGTGACCAGTTGGACTTTTCGTAGAGTTGGGGATCGAGCAGGATGTCCCGCACGTGGATGAGGAGAGGGTGGTAGGAGCTTGGGACACCGCCCAGGCGCTGCTGGCTGAAGCCCTGTTCGACTTCGAATCTAGCCATACGAGTCGACTTTTTGGTGATTTTGTTAGTATCGGCGGCGGTCTTGGTGGCGTCGGTGTCCTTGAGCTCTCCAGGGGTAGATACGGCCGTGAATGCGTCGTCGTCGCCGCCGGCGTCGGGGTCGACCTTGCGCTTTTTCTTCGCCGGCGAGGAGGTTTCGCCATTACTGGCCGGCCTCGTCATGACTGCAGGCTCAACATTCCAGTGCTTAGTGAGCTGCCGGTTCAGCACGTTGCGGTCGTCGGGCCTGTTCAGCTCGGTCTTGCTCGGTCGGGCGGCGGCGTCGGCGTCGTCGTCGTCAAGGTCTATCGCGGCTTCCGAGTCGAGGTCGCTCTCGTCGCGCGCGCGCTCCAGTTGCCGCACCTGTAGAGCTCGGTCGATGGCAGCCTCGAGAGGACGCTTCTTCTGCCGGGCGAGGCTAGAGTTGGAGCGCTTGATGGCGTCGTAGGCGGCGGAGATGTTCTTGAAGGGCGCATCGTCGTTGGCTTCCTCGAGCTTCTTGATAACCTGGTAGGCGTCGCGATCGAGGCCAGACCTCAGGCTCATATATGATGGCCGTGTCATGGCCCTGAGAGAGGCGTTGTCCGTATATATAGTCCGCCTGTAGTGAGTGATGTTTGCCTCTTACAAATCCATGAAGGTTTTTTTTTATATCCTAGCGGGTGACGACGTAAAAGTTGTTAGTGGTAGCTACCGTAGCCTAGAACTAGTGCCCGTCAAACGGCGGACAGAAAGTCTTATCGCTGTATTTACTTTTAAACACTACTGTTTTCCTAGATATCTACAATGTCTAATTCATGCTCTTTAGTGTTTCTTACGTATCTATTATATATAAACATTAAAAAAAAACACTATATTTTCTCTTATTATAAAGTTTTAAATAAAGGTTTAAGTTAAATATAATTATTATATTATTTATATTAAATTTAAGATCTAATAACGCTATTACTATAATCTTATTTAGTACATATCTATGCTAGTGGCTACCTTAGAATTGTCAAGACTAAGTACTATATATGTGTGACGAGGAATATATACTAGAATAATAGCTAGCTTTAACAGAGCATCGGTGTTTCCACTTTTGCTGCGCGACAGTTATAAGCCTAGGAGGGATGGTGTAGCTGTTAACCTATGAGCTACTTAACCTAACCTGTAACTTCCGCTGCTGTCGCGATTGCGTGTGTTCGATTCCTGTCCCTGTAGCGAGCCACCGGTGAGGATAAGCCGGTCGAAGCGCTCGTCAATTACAGACTACACCCTGCCAACTACAGTGCCTGCGCTAAAGTTGCCAGAGCCTAGTCTAGGGGGTGTGTGACGAGGAATATATACTAGAATAACAGCCAGCTTTAACGGAGCATCGGTGTTTCCACTTTTGCTGCGCGACAATATGCACTTTACTAGCGCAGACCAGGCGGTCTCGATGTATGGGCTGTCGAGGTTATAGTACTACCCTATAGAGCTTTAGCGTAGCGAATTTATCAAGGGCAGATGCATTGACTGTATGACGATAAAAGCCAATTATTCTGTTAAAGCATTAGGAAATCACTATGGTACCCGGGGACAGTCTTTTGTCCGCTTGAGCCATCGTCATCGCATAATGCCGTTGGTAGCAGCTTGTTGTTGCTGGGCATTAATCGAGACCTAGCAGTCTGTTGGGCAGCCGTGCACGCTTATACGGCGGCAATAGGTCGAAGAAATCTCTCCGGAACGTGTTCTTTAACCCGTCTCCCTCGGCGATGTCTTCCTAACGATCGCTTTACCATCTTGAGAAAGCTTGGCTACGGGCAGTAGTACCCTACACTCTGGCTCGGAGGCGAGTACCCGAAGAGTCACCGGAAGATTTCCGCCGATAGTAAATGAGTTGATAGAATTCACGCAAGAAGTTGTTGTTTTTGCTGGCCAAGCATGTGACAATGGTACCTGGTTGGCCAAAGACGATTACCTTGGAAGAATCATAAAGATTCTTAGACTCTTTCTGAAGTCACTGCTCGACACTGGAAGCAAGATGGCCGAATTCTTCCATGATCAAGGTGGACTCTGTCAAGAAACACATTGTTCTGCCCTCATGTCAAGATCGGCATGTAAGAGGCTTAATTTGCGTTGCCTAGCTGGAACAGTCCTCGCTGCATTTCGTTCTCAATGGCACAGCCATGCCTTTCTGTAGGTCAGCAGATATGTCAGCGATTGAAGCCAGTCTCTTCATCGACTTCATCCGAGGTGTGCCGAGGATTGATCAGGCGTGTCGAAAGTCTGCGCCACAACTCTTGCAAAATTAGTGGTTGCAGACGAGATGAAAATTGCCGCATTTCGCTGACAGCTTGCTGAGCTTGCTGGTCTCATCAAGTACTGGCGCCTTATACCACTCCTTTCAAGCAATCTGCTATTCTCAATCATCTCGGCGTACCGTCAAAATATTTAAATTCTGTTGATTAGTCTGTCTATAGTCAGGAGTAAGCTCATAGTTGCAATCTTCATTATACGTCAAATCATATTGAGCTAGAGTAGAATCAAAACATTGACGAAAACATAGAAGTCTCAAAAACTGCTTTGCACCCGTTGCTGAACGCCGATCAGACGAAACCCCATTGACCGCACCAGTGACGCATCAGTTCCGCCGTGATGGGCTCAAAGTCCTCCACTGTCTTGCTTTGTGCCATTGTGCGCTCCATGGAAAGCGACACATGCCCGCCATTTCCGAGCCCTTTCTCATTTTTGGCCCTCACAAGGCTTTGAAACATGTTCAGAAGTTTGATAGCAGGATTCACAGAAGACTCAGCTTCGCCAAGGGTCGCCGCGCTCGTCTCCAGCACCGTCACCCATTCCTCCAGGCTCACAAGCTTTCTGATCTTGTCGCTGTAGAGCTCGCTGATCGACTCTGCCAGATCTATCCATCTTGCCGTCTTGGTGTTGACGCAGTGAAAGTAACCATCTGAACGCAGTCCGCCTCGTTCATCAGGGCTACATCCAGCTAGATCAATAACGACGCTTGCCACGTCTTCCACTGGCAGCCAGTCCACCGCGTCCAAGATGCCGCCAAGGTCACTAGGCAAGATGCCGAGATGTATGGAGCTGGCTACTAGGCTTGGAAGCCACTCTTGTGGGTTCCATTTTCCGTGGCGACTTCTGGGACCGGCAATCTGTCCAATGCGAATTATCCTGCTGGGCACGTCGGACATGTCGGCTGCCGCATCAAGAACACGACTACCCGCGAGTTTGGACTGGCCATAGCCCATCTGCGCGAAGCCGAGATCTGCCAGGCAGCGTTCTGGGACTGGGGCTGTGGATGGCCAGTTGCCTACGGTGTTGGCGGTTGACAAGAATATGATGGGCGCACGTTTCGCAGCCGTAGATGAGAGACTGGCAAGGTTCCTCACACCCGCCACATGCGGCTCAAATGAGGAGAGGCTCATGTTGTAGTTGACGGGCCATGCGTTGTGGATGATCTTGTCGACTGTCGAAGCCAGCTCTTTGTACTGAGACCTTGGTAGACCCAAATCCGGCAGTGATAGCGTGGCACTCACAAACTTGACCTTGCCGAAGTCAAACTCGAGTCCTCGTGCGCGAGCCGAATGAAGTTGCCGAGTCTCACCGCCATCCTCTCCACGATTCAGAGCCCATATGGATCGGACGTGAGGCGATTTGCATAGAAGATTAAGAAGGTAAGACCCCAGCATTCCGGTTGAGCCGGTCAGCACTACTGTCTGTCCGTCTATGAAGGGCTCTGCTTTTATGTCTCGCGGCCATGGCGGTAGATCTGCCGTGTATGCAGATATGATCTCTCGCAGGTGGACTTGAGCCTGACCACCCGCCGCCGTTTGCTTGCCGACACCCGCGCTAACACAAGAATCGTTGTTCTTTACCAGAGTCTCATACAGAAACTGAGATAATCTTCTGGGTGTCGGATTCTCGTACACAGTTCGGGGCAACACCTCTGCGGCTTTGGTCTTCAAACCGGCTGCAGTGATGCCACCTCTCAGGGTCCTGGTGATGCTGAGCACCTGCGAAGAATCAACGCCCATGCTAAAAAGATCACTGTCTGGCGAAATATTGTTGATGTCTGCGTGAGCTGCGACAAGAGAGAGAACGTGGTCCAGGATCGTGACTGTGCTCGCCAAGTCAATGGCTGCACTTTTCACCAGGGCATGTGCATCGACATGCGTGTACAGATCTCGAATCTTCTGCTTGTACATCTTGACCGCTAGAGGCCGCTGCACGGTTCCCTTTGCTGCCCTGGGAAAAGGAAGGTCCGGCTCCGAAAGCGTGACGAGTTCTCTAGATATGCGACTATAGGAAGGCATCTCCTTGTTGATCTCGTCGATGAGCGGCCACACCGAGTCGAGTATGGCCTGCACGTCTTTCACCGTCTCCTGATGCGTCGCGGGCTCTAGTATCAACGCCGGCTGAAAGTACTCCTGGCCGACGACCAGGGCGCCCTTGATATGAGGGTGTCCGACTAGCCGGTCCTCCATGGTGACAGGGTTGAACTTCTCGCCGCTGGAGAGGACGATGATATTGTCTGCTCTTCCATAGTACATCCAGTGATCTTGGAGCACTGGGTGGGCTTTGTAAAGATCCCCTGTTGACCATTCGTTGATGTCGGGAAACGTGTAGAATGCAGGTTGGGTGGGATCAGACAATGAGCCCTTATCGCCGTCCTTTCTTTGTATGACAAGCTCGTAGATTGCCTCTTCGGAGTTGTACAGCTTCCACTTGACTCCCATCACTTGGCTGTTGACCAAAAAGTACTGCCACAGTTGGAGGTTGGTCTGGAAATATATGATGAAGGGGAACGATCTGTGCATGTACTTGTTAGCTCTCCCTTGAATCGGGTAGTGACGTATTCTTGAGTTTGAAGATCTGGCCATTATATGACGTACTCAGTTGTAGCTATACAGTTGCATAGGACAACGCCCTGTTCCACGAGGGCATCTCCCGCGGTTTTGGATAGATTTCCTGTAAAGTGTTAGAACTGAGAATCAACGTGACTGAATACATGTCCAAGAAGACTCGGGATTAGCTCAAGCCTCGACTTCCGAGTGATTACAGTTATCCCCGGTGTGCTTACCTCCACCGAATCCTACAATGGCCAGCTTTTTCAATCCTTCGATGGCCCCAGGCATGGTGCTCAGCTCTTCGAGAAAGAACGGAGCCATAAGCACTGCGTCGGCTGCTGAGTAGTGCAGGCATCGGAGAGTCAATTCCGGCGTCGGATGCTGGTTCGTCAACGGCAGCATGCAAGGCACCTTGCAATATAGCGACAGGCCAAATAGGGCGCCCAGAATACCCGTGACGTGAAATAGAGGCGTCACCACGAGCACCCTCGTCGCCCGCGCCTGCCAAGCCTTCCAAAGAAACTGACAGCCCATATGATCTGGGAGATGACGAGCGATTTCCAGTGTTGCCATCCCGCCTTGGCGCACAACAACGGGCTTCGGAAGCCCTGTCGAGCCGCTTGTGTGCAGGACAACTAGAGGATCCCATCGGGCCTCCTCAAACGTCTTTGAGTACGGGAAAAGCGATGGCTGGGCTTCAAGCCAGTCACGCAGAGGAGGGACAGCCCAATAGCGTGTATCGCTGTATCCTGCATCACGCCACCTTGCGACTGCCAAACGAAGTGAGTCTTCGTACCAGACGTGATGACACCTCGTCTGGCGAAAAAGACCCATTTGCCCGTCTACGCTGTTGCGCGGCGAGACAAAGAGGGCCTTGCAGCCGGCCTTGACAGCAGCGAGGGCGATGATGCCGTAGCGAATGTCGTCTGGGCCGATATACGCGATTGTCGGAAATGAATCATCCGTCTGAACAGCATGGCGCTTGACGGTGGTGGAAAATATAAAGGCAACATGATTGATGGCATTCGCAAACTGCAGAAAAGTCACGGCCTCCCAGCCGTCCACAGGTGTGCCTGATCGAGGCTGGTATACCACTGGTCGGCATGGCTCCGAGGCGGCTGTGTCATCTACCAGGATTGGCAAGAGAAGACGACGATCATGGTTTGAAATCTCGGATAGAGAGTCTGTCTTCGTCATTTCTGCGACTTCGTCGACTATGGAGGAGACTAGAGTAGAGACTAGATGGCGAGGATGCGGGCGCAGCGTTTGTGGTATATAGATGAACCCCGCTCCAAGAGAGCCCTCGATTGTGCCCTTGGTTTCTCAGCTCATTGTATCGGATTGCGCCGTGTTGAGGATGTCGAGATTGGGAGTAAAGAGCAGAGATGCAGAGGCTAACCCTGCGACAGGCATATACAAACACACACACGCGCACAAACACACACACACACACACACACACACACACACACACATGTAGAGGGCGCTGCAGCACATGGTATGCATATAGATGCGAATGGCAGTACACGTCACGGTGGCTGGCACTCTATTATCCTTCCTAGCACACACCGTCGTAGGACAAATCATGTCTTGCAGTTGTGTTGCCCGTCAAGGAGATTGCCTTCGGCAGTGAAAGCGCTGCCGGTGAATTACGTTGTACAGAGCCACGCTGCCACGAATTGAAGGCACAGATTGGCAGGCGTTGCTCGACTCAAGACCGAATTTTGCTTGGGTATTTTGTGGCTGCGGAGGCGGCAGGGGCAAAGTGAGAGAGTGTCTCGGAGGGTCGACGTGCCGATGCTGTCTCAGGTTCTCTATGATCACACGACCCTGACGGTGCATCGAACTGAGACTGGTGGCTAAACTATCAGTCTTTCGCTGAGACAGCATCACGCGGAGCAAGATAGAGGGGTAGCTTGAGCAGATGGTTGGCGGTGCGCCCGCTCTACGAGTAGTCTTGACGAGAAAGGTTGCATATCGGTATAGGCCCCGGAGAGTGAAGTGTTGCAGATGCGTATCTAGGTCATCACCATCATTATTTTGTACATAGATACCTCAGTAAATGATTTGAATCATATGTTCCTCGCAAATTTACAAGTCCTTCTGATTCCTTACCAATCCTGGAATACTCGTAGCTGTGTGTGTGAGACAGCCGAGACTGCAGCTATGTAGGAGGCGCCGTGATTCGATGTATAGCTATCGACGTCAGTTGCGTGGGTTATTAGCAGGGACAAGCCCCTACAAAGACGTGAAGCACGGGAGTGTGCAGAACCTGCCATGGGGATGACTGTTCTGACTCGACTTCCCAAGCCTACCTGTCTCGACGAGCCGAGAGTACACCTAGACGTGTCCGCTCTGCCTGGATGCGCGCACAAGTGCGACAGAGTTTTGTTGCTCTAGGAAGTCGCGCGATGCGTCGCGAGACGGATTCGCATAGCTACAAGCGATGATCCAGTCGGCGTGATGCCGGCGTCTCTGCAATGATATTGCTTACCCTCCAGGTATGAACTGCTCCGCGACGGGTGCCAAGTGATTGGAGTATGATACCTTGATCTTGTGGTCTGAGCAGCGCCCGCATGCCGGCCATGACAGCTGCTTAAAGACTAGAACGACGCCGTGAGAGGAGGTGGTACGCATTCATCTCACGCTTATAACGAACACGCCACGTTGATGATGGGCATGGCAAGAGCCCATTTCGAAGTCACTGCCTTGGGGCCATTCATGGCAAACGCAGCGACCATCACCGACTCGGCCTTCCAGTGCATTCTAAGAGGTCTTTTCTGCCAGGACGCATTGGCTTTGATCTTTGAGGTTGACGTACGTAGGCAATGATCACTCTTTGCCTTTATTGGAGCCACCAAGTAGGCACTGGCTGCTGTCAGTTCTGTGATGATTGTATGGTCGCTTCAGCGCACTTGTACGTGGTCAGTGTTTGGTTGCCTCTCAACATCAGGTCTTGTTCAAGCATAACACGGTTCGTGCTGGAGTGTGTGATAAGGCAAATCAAATCGGACGGTATTGGTCCAGATACAAGTCATCGATTGGATAGTAAACATATACGGCTCTTGTCAAGGATAGACATTAAAACTTGTGCAACCATCATTTCTTGGCCGTGTCGTCTAGCATGAAGCGAACCCCAACGCTATGAGTACCCGATAACTAGGATCAACTAGAACGAGGTCTTCTCCATTCTCCTGGCGTGTTTTCAAACCCGGGCAAGGACCTAAGCAGGGGCGGCCTTAGATAATGTTCATCCCACGACGAGGAATCCGCCAGATAGTCCTGGAAGATAATGTAGTCCGACGTGTCCATGTACTGCCAGCCGACGTTTTCAGACTCATCCCCCGTCCATCCTTCCTGCCAAATTGAGTCCGTAGCGAGTTCGATGGAAAGATCTATGGGATTCATCACCGGCGGTCCCTCCCACGCTGCCTGCACAAACTTGGCGACGGGGCCACACCGATGATACAGAGACTCGATACAGATGTCATCAACAACGAGGAAGAAGTTATAGCGAGCCCCGACGAGAGAGTGGCTAATGATGGGGTCAAAATTCTCAATGGACGGAAGGATGCCCTCCTTGAGGTTGCGATCGTGCTCCTCTACCGCCCACGAACAGAACCTGACACGCAAGGTATTGATTGTAGCATCCTCAAGAAGTCCTCGATCATCCATAATCTGAAAGCGATGCCTGTCGTACAGCCCTGAGTTAGGCGCAGGCTCATACGGCAGCGAGTCGACGGGACGCTGTAGAGCGTCGAGCATTTCCTGCCACGCCGAGTCGTCGCCGTATGTCGTCCGGTACACAACTAGTCCCCATGGCGCGTCCGGCTTATAAGTGTCGAGGTTAACCGTGCTTGCGAGCTCGTTTAGAGGGGGGGCGGACTGTGCATCCCTCTCCAGCCTCATGGCTTCGAGAAGGTCTGGATTGACGGCATGGGCCTCCTCAAGCTCCTCAATACCTTGAAAGTAGGCGGAGAAGTCACTAATGTCATGATCGTGCTTGAAAACTTCTAGAGCTTCCTCGAATGCAATGACGCGTTCGCGCTCCTGCGGTGTGAGTATCCGTCGCGGCATGTCGAACAAGAAGAGAGAATGCGATGGACGTTGCTCAAGACAATGTAGCAAACGAAGCGGAGAGTGCCCCTTATAGCCATGTACACGAAGAGGAAGGAGAGAGAATAACGGGCGAAGTAAAGGGCAGTGTTTCGGAGGATGGTAGAAAGAAGGAGCGAGCAAAGGTGATGCAGCCGCCACAAGGAAGGAGTATGTGTTTAGCCGAGCGGGCGACGTGAGATGGAACGCGAATGGTAGGGTGTAGGCATGTCCAAAGTTCTGTAAAGCTACCTTATCTAGGACTGTTTCTCACTTTTAGGAAAAGAAACAGGACGTCTAAAAGAGAGCCGAGCGAGATTCATCCAAATCAGTTGACAGTAGAAAACGAAGACAAGTTGCAAGCTCTTCTTCGTCGGGGTCGGCAGCCTCAAAATCTCCTCTTCATCGCGTGCTTGCGAGGCTACTCTACCAACAGCTTGGCCAATCTTTAATCGTGCCAAGTTTCTAGCGGCGAGGAGGTTGAGGCGCCCTTTGTGTGTAGTGAATGATTGGTTTTAATCTGCCCGAGACACTCGTTCATGAGCTTCATTTACTCGGCGCCAGTGTACACATGCAAAGTTCAAAAGCATCGGATTGTGATATACAGTCTGTGAATCGGTTCCCCTTGTCTTTGAACATGGCACATGTATCGCGAGCATGTTGGCATCTACGTACAGCCGTACACACGTACAGCTTCGCTTTGGGCATGTTGGAGTGCAGGGGGCCTCGCGAAGGTGGCCTCGTGTATGATGTTTCAGATCTCTGTGTCGTAGAAGGGCATCGAGTCGTCGCGCTTCGCCCGATGGTCGACTAGGAGCGCGGTCGTGAACTTGTCGACGTCCTCGTGCTTGCATCGGCGTGCTACTAGGAATGACCGCGTACCAGATGGCGAGTGGAAAGTGGTTCTTGTGAGCGTATGCAAGTGTTAGGGAAGTTGATCATATACTTTAGCCTGCAAAAGCCGGTGTCCACCGACACGATATCTGGGCTGCGGCCCCTCATCTTGTTGATTCATTCCATGTGCTCGGGGAGGTCGCGCGCCATGATGTCGGCTCCCAGTTATTGTATCTCCACACAGGCAGTCAGCCTGTTGGTTCTGAAGTGAGAAGAGCAGTTCGAGGTCGACATCGTCTCGAATACAACGTATAGCACCGGATAATTGTTCCTGTGGAAGTTCCGCATCGCGACTGTCTTGGCCTACTTGGCCATGTTCGTGGTGGCATCGGTTCCAGGCAGCCCTTGTAGAGATAACCCGTGTGGGGCCCAGCTACGTACACACTGATATGAAGAAAAGAAATCACAACGAATAGAAAAAAAAAGATGGCGAGAATTCCCTATGCAACCAGAGATTGAGCAGTTGCTGGCTCAATTGATGAAAGAACATATTTATAAAGCGTAAAGCTGCTCCCGCTTATACTTCCAACGAGCAGGACAGGTACGAGCGGGGCTGAGCGGGGCGGGGCGGCTAACAGTGTCCAGTTGGTCATAGTAGAGGTGCTGCTAGCAAGTTTTGTTAGGGGCCGAGTTTTATTCTTTCTCTATAAACACATACATCTACTATATCGATCTATGCTATTTTAGCTTTTTTTATCTTAAAAAAGATGGTCTTTTTTTATGTGCTAACTATATTAATCTATAAACTTATAGTTTTATAGTTTATATAGTATACTATATAGCTTACTATATAATAGCTAAATATCAACCTAGTTCTAGTAAATTTTTAGGCCATTTTTATTGTACTTGGTAAATTGGCTCTCAGGTTGACCGCTACTATTGCGATTAATACCATGTACCTCTTTTGCTTGTGGTTAGTGCAGCAGTACGGAGGTGCAGTACCTAATGGAGAGCTGTTATGTACACACCCTGCTGCCCCGTAGAATTCCCGCCACGATAGATGCCCCCGCACGGCCCGCCCGTGCTAACAGACACTACCAGTCAGTAGCTTTTCCCTCCGCAACGGCCGGATGGCCACATATCAAGCCAAAAGGTATGGGTCGGACGCGCCGGATCTGGGCCTCGTTCCAATCGAGATTTAGCGGCGAGGATCCGCCAAGAGACGCGGACGTTTCGAATGTCCCGCCCGCAAGATGTCGTCGGCCTGAGCAAGACTTGTCAGCAGCTCGAGCCCAACATGGGCACGGAACTCATGCCTCCTCTTCCGCGTCCGGAAGCACAAGCGCATTGTTCGGACAGATGGGAGAATCTTCCAGTGTCACGAAGCTTGCAGATCAAGCAAACGTCCGACAGCTATGGAGTCTAGCTTACCATGAGCTACGTGAGGCTGACGGGGAGTTGGTGAGGAAGTACGAAGAGAGAATGTACGCTGGCTGTAGTTTCGAAACTGCTTCCACATCAGGTCTTATGTTCGACTACGATGCGCAGACGAGGCTCCTTAGAGATAAAATGGAAGACATCTACCGAGACGAGTGTCGTCTTGAGCTGGGCCACCCTCAGCTCCTGGTAAAAGACTTGGGCTAGTCTATCGCGACTATCGCGGCTCGGGCAACAAAATATGTCAACGAGGTCATGGGGGCCTATCCAGGGGCCTCGACGGCGTGGACTGGTGTCAGCCTCGTACTTCAAGTGGGTAGAAGACTTCTTGGCGACTGCTCACAGCCACAAATCTTGCCTGAAGCTGACTCACATCGTATTTTAATTTGCCCAGCTTCTCACGAACCACTCGAGGCAGCATGCGTCCCTGATCAAAGGACTTGAAGAAATCTCGGCGCTCATTGCCTTGGCTTCCTTGTGGGAGGACATGTGTGAGCGACATTACGAATACGAAGTCGGCTCCGGCGAGGCTTTTTTATTGGGTTCCTCTTATAGCGTGTATCTAAGCTCTTTAAAAAGGCTCTATCACAAAGTATTGGGCTTTCAGGTCAAGAGCTACTGCTATTTGACTGACACGGCCACCTCTCGTGTGGGCCAGGACATTGTCATGCCCACTGATTAGGATACTCAGCTAAGAGCGATACTTCAACAGGCCAAACGAGCCGAGGTCATACGAGAAGAACTGAGCCGCAACTACGAGTCTGCAGAGGCAAAAAGAAAGCATAGTGAGGCTATGAGACTATAGAGCCGTATCAGCAATGACATGGCTCAAACTAAACAAATTGCACAAGACAATCAGGAAGACAATAGATGCGCCAACATTCTTGCCTGGCTATGTGATATTGATCCTTCTTCAATTTACAATTCTACTCGTGATGGGCATCAAGAAGGCACCAACGAATGGCTCATCAAAGAAGACGAACGTTTCACACTCTTGAAAGTTTGTCCCAGGTCTCTTCTTTGGCTCCATGGAAAAGGTCAGCCCGTCTCTCCCCCAACTTGGTCACCGCTCTTTGCGGGTTGGCTGACCTTTGATAGTCGGCTCTGGAAAATCAGTCATCAGCTCGACAGTGGTAAGCCACTTGCGACAGGGCCAAGCCTCTGCCCCTGGTTGTGCTCTCGCATATTTCTTCTTTAGCTTCAGCGATACGCAAAGAAAGAGTGTGAAGGACATGCTGGCATCTCTCATAAAACAGCTCTGCGCCACGCATTCCTATCTGCCCGAGGAAGTCAAGAGCTTTGAAGCTCTGGTGAAGCGAGGGGAACGCCCTGGTACGCAGGATCTCGAGGCGGCATTTCTATCGACTTTGTGCGGCTTTCACGATGTGTTCATTGTTCTAGATGGCCTGGAAGAGTGTCCAGAGCTCGAGATGAAGCGGCAAAAAGTCTTGAAACTCCTTATCCGCCTCGTAGAGGCAGCCGCCCAAACATCCACATCTTCTGCACAAGCCGAAAGGAGTCAGACATAGCCGCAGCCATGGAGAGGATTATGCAATAGAATGGGCAATCGGGCTGCACTGTCGATTTGGCGGTGTCCCAGAACAAAGTACAACAGGACATCAGTATCTACCTTGAATCCGCTCTCTCGTCTGACGCTTTCCAGTGGTGGTCGCCAGAAGCAAAGCACAGGGCGAAATCAGAACTTCTAGAGAAATCTGATGGCATGTAAGTGAAATACTATGCATGTTCAAAGTTTGGTACCGTTACCCCAAAAACCACGAGCTGAGCAGTCACAAACAGGTTTCAATACGTGCATCACCAACTTCAAGAGCTCAAAGGTCTCCCGTCAATGTCCTTCGTCGAAACTGCTCTCGGGGAGCTTCCGGCAGGGCTCGATGCGACGTACGAGAGGGCACTCCTGAGAACTGACCAGAGATTTTGGCCACAAGTCAGGAATTTACTGCAATGGCTAGCGTTTTGTACCCGGCCTCTCATGATTGAAGAGCTTGCCGAGGTTATCCTTCACCACAGCTTTTCTGTCGATTCCGTGGGACAGCAAGAACCGTTATTTAGTCCCCAAGTCGTACAGGACTACTTAGGGTGCCTCACCTCCTCCCAAGTCACGGACAAAAGATACCACATGATCGACCTGGCTCCGCTGCGAGTGCGCTATCTTGGGGAGGGCGAGCCGTTCGGAGAGAGCAAAGTCGTACATCTAACACATTTTTCTGTCAAGGAGTACCTGACATCCGGTCGAATAGCCGGAGGAGCCTTTCGCAAGTTTCTTCTTGAAGAGACTGAGGCCCATCTCGGTGTTGCACGTACATGCTTGTCTTACCTTGATAGACACAAGTACACACGCGCGTCAATGAACGATGATCATAACCTCGATTTTTATGCAATCAAAAATTGGCCCTATCATCTTGAAAGTGTGTCCAGCGAATTATGGCCAGAGGATGTCAAAACTATGGCATTGCATGCATTTTCTCCGCGTAGTCCGATATTTGTTCTTCTATACGCGAACGAAGTCGGGTCTTTTCAGTCTCCCCACCACTACGACCCGTGTTACCCATTACGTTGGGCAGTGGAAGCTGGTCTAACAAGCATAAGCGAAATGTTGTTGTCCCAAGCCAACGAGTATCTGACTCAAGAAGATTTGGACGCAGCACTGCAGTGTGCCGCCGGCAATGGTCATATGAGGCTGATCAAGCTTCTTATGAGATTGGGTGCCAATGTCAATGCGCGATCTGTGACCGAAGAGCGATATACCTTTTTTCACACCGGAGACGCGCTACAAAAAGCCGCACGAAATGGGCATGAAGAGTTGGTTAGACTTCTGCTAGAAAGTGGTGCGGATATCAATGCCCGGTCTGGCACAGGCGAGACTGCCTTGGAAGCCGCGGTGTACCAGGGCAGACTGGAAATCGTGCAGCTCCTCGTTGAGCAGAGAGCTCGTGTTCGAGTACCCGATGGTCAGAGGTCAGTGCTTGCCGCCGCTTTTCAGCCAGCCCACAATCTGACCGACACAACCGTGCTAGAGTATCTCCTGGATCGCGGTGTTGACATAAACACGCGCCACGCGGAGTTAGGGACGGTATTATATGCCGCCGCCCGACAAGGCACGGCTCAGCAGTTGAACTTTCTACTGAAGCGGAGGGCTAAAGTTGATGTCGAAGGCGGCAGGCACGTCTATCCACTTCAGGCAGCGGCATCGGCGAGCGGTAAGAGGGAGCCGATAGAGGAAAATATGAATATGTTGCTAGATTGGGGCGCCGACTTAAATGCTTGGGGTGGTATATCGGAGACTGCGTTGCAGGCCGCTTGCCTCAACTCTGTGGGGATACAGCTTCTGTTAGCCCGAGGCGCCGACGTCAACATTCAAGGTGAGACTCATGAACATTTGCCGCAATTCCCCCTTTCTGAAATTCGAAATCTGTGGTGGGGTTTGGACGGGTTCGTCTGGTCATCAAAGCCGGTGCTAACACGAGAATGCAAGGAGGCGAATATGGTCATGCCCAACAAGCATGTTGCTCCACTAGCGTGTCTTTGGAGAACACGATTCAAATGATTGAGCTCCTACTGGAAAAAGGCGCCGATGTCAATGCAACCGGCGGACGCCATCATACCGCACTGCAGGCTGCGTGCCATAACGGCTCGCTCGAGCTGGTAAGACTGCT
Source organism: Niveomyces coronatus (assembly GCA_018831755.1). Taxonomy (NCBI): domain Eukaryota; kingdom Fungi; phylum Ascomycota; class Sordariomycetes; order Hypocreales; family Cordycipitaceae; genus Niveomyces; species Niveomyces coronatus. Next base: position 6,634 of record JAFEME010000209.1, on the reverse strand, counting down.
CCTCAACCGAGGTGCCCGAGTTGATATTGAGGGTGGCTACTACGTGACTCCAGTTCACGCTGTCGCTGCGAAATTGTCTTCTGGTACCACGGACGTCAGGTTAGACTTGGTTAAGTTGCTCCTCGACCATGGTGCTCGAGCCGATAGCGAGGGAGGCTACTACGGCTCCGCACTTCAGGCTGCCGCTGCCACCTCGCGTGATGCCGGCTCAGTGGCTTTGATGAAACTGCTTCTCAGCCACGGCGCCAGGGTCGAGGCGAGAGGTGGGCGCCCCGGTAGCGCCCTCCACGCTGCGTGCTCCAAAAACTGTGTAGAGGCCGTACGCCTGCTCCTCGACCATGGTGCCGACATTAGATCTCGAACAAGACAAAACGGCACTGTCTGGCACGCAGCAGTTGTCTCCCTGAGCACAGCACTCGCTACTATGGTATTGAAAGTTACTTGGAGGTTCTGCAGCTGCTCCTTGACCGCGGCCTTGATGTCACAGACACAGATTGGGTTGCAGAATCCGGCAATGCCATGCTTGTGGCACTCCAGTCTCCCAATGTAGAGCCTCGTATACTCGAGTTTTTCATCAGCTGTGGCGCGAATATCAACAGGGTATTTAATGAGCATGGCTGTCCCCTTCAAGCGGCGTGCGCTGTCAATTACCAGTTCTTTATGGGTGCCCAAAAGAGGCTCGAGACCGTCGAGTTTCTGCTCGATCGCTGTCGCCTTGACAGCAGAGTCAACGCTCATGGCGGGCTGTTTGGCACGGCCCTACAGGCGGCCGCGTTCGAGGGCTTTGCCGACCTGGTAAGGCTGTTGGTCGAACGCGGTGCCGACCCGTATGCACGGGGTGGCAAGTACGGTAGCGCGCCGAACGCAGCCGTCATCAGGGCCAACTGGGACAACGTCAAGGTGCCTCTCGAACATGGAGCCACCGCTGATTGTCACCTGCTGGAAGAGGCTGATGAGCAGTGGCTCGAGGATGTCCGCAATGAGCACGGAAGGGGCGCTGTGGAACGGTATCGCAAGTTTTGGGATGTGCAGAAGAAACGAAGTCTTCGCGGCGTAACAAAGTTCGACGACGACGATAAGACATGTGAAGCTGAGCGGTGTGTTTCATGATGAATGAGATGACGAAGCCAACGTCTATTGAAGAAATCCCGCATTTTTGAGAGCCTGTATCTCTGTGTTGTAGGTATCTCTTAGCTTTTGAATCGGAAATACGGTTGCGCAACGTCTTCTGCATTTGAGTCACAATCATCTCACGCGCGGTAGCCAACACGCCTAAGTTTGCGGTTCCTCGCAAATCATTGCGCGAAACGGTTGGGTGTCGAAAAAGACGGATTGTAGTGATTGTAAGTACATAGGGTGGAAACCTATGAAGCTGGAGGAGTGGTGTCCTTCCACGCGACTGGCAAAGACAGAGCACATACATGGGACAATTCTGTCGTGCATACAGAAAGAAGTCTTCCATGCCCTCCAACAAGCTCTTCACATGATGGACGATGCCACTGACGACATTCTTACGAATTTTTTAGAAACTGTGTCTGTAAGACATGGCAAGTGCCTTGTGCGTAGAAATTTCTATATCGTGGACTCATCGTGTACTCTTGTTCTTGTTCCCTACGTGTCCATGCTGCTAGATATCTAGCATGAAGCCCGTGTGTGGCAACGCCACTGCGCGTGGCTGCAACCGCTTCTAGGACGAGCAGGTACTCAGCAAAGTCATCGCCCGAGTCCAGCAGCATCCCATCTCGATTTCTCCCGGCCATTTTCCTAATTCGGAACTCTAGTCGCGTCGACATCTCGCTGGAGTGAACCTGCTGAGATTCGGTAACATGGTTTCATAGACATGACCGGCTCACTATATGCGGAGAAGCCTTCCATAGAGTGGTGGCAAATGCGTGATGCTTGGGTTAGATCGTGGTGTGCGTTGGTGATGATGTGTCTACTACTCGGCTCGGAGACTTTAGGAGCGGTGCGGACTGGCAGGCAGGGCTGACGATGACCCACAGGGCGCCTCGGCCGGCCACTTATTACTGGTTGCCCTGCGCCAGGGCTGGGGCGAGAAAGCGGACAGTGGCGGGCCCGGTGAGTTGCTTGATGCTTTTTCTTTTGTTCGTTGCCTTCCGCATACAAGTTGAAGATCAGTTCCTAATCGAGACTTTAGTCGACACACCGATCCCCAGTGGATATTATGCAGTTCGTCGTGAAAGCTACCCAAAACCACATTCAAAGTTATTCCAAACTCCAACAGACGTTTGATCAGCTGCGAAGCAACAGCACGCCACCCAAAAACTTCGACGACTACGTTGGTGACTACCAGTTCTCCGGGGACTTAGGCTTTAAGATAGTGATACGCTTCAACGATAAGAAGGCGCTGCAGGTCGTATCCCAAGGAATCGAGTCGCAGGCCTGGAACCTACAATTTCTGGAGGGCGACCCCTTTGCTGCCCCCCTTCTTTAGGACGGAGACTTATCAGAAGAGGGGGAGGGGGAAAAGGCGTCCGCAATTTACGCATCTGAGGCAGACCGCTGCCAGAGTCACTGCTTGGTCTTCCCTCCCAAAACATGACATCGGGTTAGCAGCGGGTACACTCGCCATATCTACGTAATTGACGCAGGGCGAGAAACGAAAGTTTGACAGTGAATCACCTAACTCGGTTGCACTGCAAAAATGGAAAAGGGGAAGAAGAATGAATGAAAAATAAAACATGGCCACAGCCACGCCTCCCATTCGCACAGATGAAGGCGGCGATACCGGGGAGCCTCTCCCGTGCGTAAGTCAACAGATTGACGGCACGGAACAGCGTCCTTTTATTTTGATATTTTTTATTCATTTTTTTTTCTTTATATAGATTTCTCCATTGCAGACAAGGCGGAGCCAACGGGATCTTGATCTTTGGCCCCCCCCCTCAACTAGGTAAATAGTACCTTGAGGTCCGGATAAATGGGTGCCGATCAATCTCTTCCCAGGGGCATAGCGAGTATTGGGGGCTGCAAAGTATGTATCGCCCACTTGGCCTGACCGGCCCAACCAGTCCCTCCCGTCCACGATCCACGTCATATGCAACTCGCCATCTCTGTACAATAGGGGAGCCTGGTGGGCGGCGGGCTGGCTCTTCCACCCCCGGCGGTCCGTGTGCCCCGAGCGTTACGAGGAGAAGGCAGCTGCAAGAGTGGACGCATAGAGCAGAGCTGGCGGGACAGGGCAGGGATGTTGGCAGAAGCGACGGCCGGGCAAGCACACAAAAGACACCGCAGAGTTCCAAGCGAGACGAAGTGACCAGGGGAGGGGATGCAAAACAGACAAGGTGAGTGAACAGAGAGTCCAACGAGGAGTGAATGTTTTGCTTGGACTAATCAGCCGGGAAAAGTATCGCAGCGACCAGAGGAAAAACTCCAGGGCAGTTACTTTGCTGCGATGATGCGGTAGCTGTCGAGCCACCAGACCGCGTGCTTGGATGGTCCGACGAGATGCCGCTCAGTCGTCAAGGAGCTTCCGTGAATGTACCCAACACTTAGTTATTTTGAGGCGTCACAAGACGCCGGGACGGTGCAGGCCGTGACGCACTCCCTCTCTTCGGCCGGGACAAGAAATGTGCTCAACATGGCGCCCACAGCGCTCAGTCCCGTGAAAACAAATAATAAAAATAAAGAAGAAAAAGAAGAAAAAAAAACAAAAATATACCATGCAGCCTATTGACGTTTTGCTAAGACAGTCACTGGTTATAGTGGCCCGCGGCTCGGCCCAAGCAGTCAGGGTTATCTGTTCGTAGGCGGGTTTGAGAGATGACAGTGCGTCAATTTCGATATATTTGAGAAGCCAATAACTTTCGCTGCTCATGTGAAGTCGAGAGAGCTGGATACGCGCAGACATAGACACACTCATCAGGTTCACCGGTTGCTATCACGCTTTCGTCATGGCCAACCTGACCAACGACTACGAAAACGAGGACGACATTGTGGCTGTCCTTTCAGTCGACAGAATACACACGGATGATATGCAATTTAAGGAGAGAGTGGACGACCAGTCTTTATTCGAAGCACGTAGATTTCTCGGCGGGGACGAAAGGGTTATACGATTCAGCGAAGGAGTCAAAACAAAATGCGGTTTCGTGATTGGAAGCAACTCCAGATTGTCAGACTTTGCTCTTCCCTTCAAGGGCATGGCAACACGTCAGCTGGCGCTGCAATTTGACACGGCGAAGCAGCTGGTTATCAGAAATCTCGGGCGCGATGAGAGTCTCAGAGTGTTTTACGGAGACGACGAAACATGTGTCAAACAGGCCACATACTCGGCCAAGTACAGTATTTGGAATGCACGCGGTCCGGCATCACCAGTGATCATCAGAATCATGCGGATCATAGACTTGAGGCTTAAAGTGCTCGAGCAGGATACATCATCGGCCATGTATGAGCAAAAAGTCGCTCATTTTATGCATGGCGCATCGTCGGCAGAGCTTCTCGATAAGTTGAGCATCCAGAGCGCTCCTCTCACGATACCGATGGTTTTCACCAATTGGGGGGCTAAGACATACGAATCCCAATTCTGGAAGAAATTCGTTGGCAAGGGCGGTTTCGGCTCAGTATATCTTATGTGGAATGTCGCTACTAGAGAAGTGGTTGCCTGCAAAGAATTGCTCGAGCATCGGGCTGCTCATGGCCATGACATGACTGCCGAAAAGGCTATCCTATCAGGCATTTCACACGTAAGTCTATACGGATCACGCCTCCTAGGTGTTGTAAGCTGTTGAGTTGACACACCGAGCAGAAGCACATAATACCGACATATGGACCGACGAATCACGAGACACCTAGAATCTATTTTGAATTCGCGCCGAAAGGCGATCTTGAGAGACAGATCGACAGGGGCAGCAACCCATGGCAGATTGAGGCAGTTGCAGTCCAACTGTTGGAGGCACTGCTTCATCTACACGAGCTAAAGCCGCCGGTACTTCACGGCGACATCAAACCGGCTAATGTTCTACTATTCGAGTGGAAACCGCATGAGGTATATGTCAAGCTGGCCGACTTCGGCCATGCCAGGCGGCTGGACGGTAACCAGGTACATCATGACGGTAATGGCACTGTGATGTACTGGGCGCCCGAGAATCATCACTACCCGCCTGGTTTCGTTCATGGGGTAGAGGCTGACATTTGGTCGCTTGGTATTATGCTTCTGGAGATGGCCTGCCGAGAGTTGCCTCGTGGACCCCATGAACACAAACACCAACCGAAGAAGATGAAGTTTTTCCCTGACTGGGCGACAGGGCTCGCTGGATTTGCTCGGACAAGACTCCAATCGCCAGAATACCGTGGTCTGTTCACACTCCTCGCCGAATTGATGCTGGTGAACGACCCAGAGCGAAGGGGGACGGCAAGACAGTGCTTGGAGAGGGCGCGCCTCGTTTTCAACAGCCACGCGCTATACTCTCAGGCCGACGTCAGGCTCAACTTGACGTCGCCGAGAATTAAGAGAGCATTGGAGAGACTCGCATCAGAGGAGTCGGCTCATGTGAATGTGGATGGGACGTTGACGGGAACGGCAGGAGGCGGGATTCATTTGTCTACAATGCGGGCCATGGAGCCGCGATCGCATGATGTGAGCATTCTGGCCAGCTCGTCGACGTTGTTCGGTAAGAGGCCTCTTGGCAGGTATGCATCAGCGGAACACGAGAGGTGTGACAAGCGTAGGAGAAGGGGCTGAGGCTGTTGTCGTTGTGGTAACTGCTGCTACTGCGTTTGCTGCCGCTGTTCTGCTACTGCCATTAAATCACTGATCTTTGTCGATTATTTGTTTGTTATTTCGGGCTAGAGACAAGCACGACAAGGATAGACGATAGTTGTTTCGTTCCTTTGTGTTGATGTATGTAGATGTCCACGAGAAGAAAGCCGTTTGTTCTACAGTACAATGTATAGCTCGCACAGTGTGTGACGAGGAGTATATACCAGAATAACAGCCAGCTTTAACGGAGCACTGGTGTTTCCACTTTTGCTGCGCGACACAGTGCCCATATATATACTCTCCGACTTGGTCGGCGAAAGTGGGCCGGTTCGTTACAGTCAGCTGTTCGCGCGTATTTTTATTGCGAAAAAAGCCCCTCGCTTCTCGCTCTCGAGAATAAGAGAGAAAGAAAGACAGAAAGAAAAGAAAGAAAAGAAATGTGATGAAAATAGAGCAAAAAGAAGAGGGGGGGGGGGGCAACAAGCAACGATTGCGGCAACAAGATTCTCCCCGCCCGCCTTTCTTTTTGTTTGTCCTCGCTCATACACAAACCCACTGCTGCCTACCGCTCGCCTTTGCTGCAGGTCGTATGTACTGTAAATATCCCATGCCGCGGGTACTTTGTGGTACTGTACATTCTCCTTTGTCTGCACCTTTGCAAACGCGGGAGGGGCGGGCGTTGCTGCGCGGCTCCCGCCTTTTATCCCCCCCCCCCCCCCCCCCCTTGATTTCTTGGTATTCGCGTGATGCGTGCGTGACAGGCTTTGGACAGGCAGACAGACCGGCTGGGCAGACGATGAGTGAGTGGCCGGCCGAACCAGCCCAATAAGGGAGCTACAATATTGGGCCTTGCGCATATGTATGTAGCTACCCGTTTGTTGGTGACTATGCTTGTTGGCAAAGGGGGGGGGGGGGGGT